>JAPTHA010000007.1:1880851-1895673 GCA_029814585.1 Gymnapogon annona
CTATGACATTTTGTTACCAGATTCATTGTGTGTGTCTGTGTAATGACAATAAAGGAAGTCTAAGTCTAAGTCTAAGAACCGGAAATATGGTACACAGTTTATAATCATATTGTGAATTATATTGCACAGATTTAAAAGCCTAAAAACGTTATTATATTGTTCTAAATTTTGTTTTTGTATACTTTTTAATAAAAAATTATCACCACATTTAATAATGTAAAGTCATGTATTTTTATACATTTAATTTAATGATAACAATTAAATTTAATGATAACAATGATAATTTAATTATACATTTCATTTATTATAATCTAGATGTTTGTAAAGGCTCAGGGTAAATTCAATTGTAGATCCGTCCTAGTGGCCACCTATCACAACAGCTCAGTAACTTTTTTCCTACATTTAAGTTTTTCTGCCCGACTCTTGTGGTCGTGTTAATTGGACTCCTGTACACCATGGACATGTGTCATTTTTGAAGTTTTTGTGAGATAGTGGCTGGTTTTTTGCTACGTTCATGAATCCTGGACCTCAATCCAATGTGGGATGGTGAACCAGTGTGTGTCTACAGCTGAGATGACAAACAGCGGGGTAGGGACCCACGTGTCAACGACATCAGGCAGCGGGTGCAGTGCTGGCGTCGTGTACCGGGAGGTGGATTAATGTGACGGTACAACCGGCGTACAACCGGGGTCTCCATCAGTTTGTGTGTGTTACAGTTGAGCTACTCAACCACACTACCAACCGTCTCTACCATCGTGGTGGAGGCTAACGGCTATGGAACTGCAGCAGGTGTGCTCAGCTGTGCCAGCTGTACGACTACTGGCTCATTGAACTACCACGGACTCTTTCGTTTTTTGGTTGGTTTTCCACTGGGGACAGCGGACCGAAGAAGGAGGAGAGGAGGGGGGAACTGGAGATGCGTGAATTTGTGAATTGGAAATTTGTGAAATGCAAAAATTACACCTTAGACACTTTTAAAAATTATAGGTCAAGTTCCACATACAGACTGGGACAAATGTTACCATAATAACCCATAAATTCTGACTACTACAAATTTTTCTTTGTGGAAATGTACATTTTTCATGTAATTTTCCTGTATTAACACTAAAACAAAGTGTAATTTAACAAAAACAACATAAATAATCTGAACAAATATAAACAACCTGAGATGTCTGAAGAGAAGTCTATGTAATCTGATCAATATTCTACATGTGATTAAAGATTTTGTGTATTTTTACATGCACTGTGATCTGTCAGTTGTAAATAATAAACTGAGAAATGGTATTGTTAAAATTACGCTTATTTTTCTTGATAGTTTTAAGGTTGTTAATGTTATTCATTGTTTTTATGACAGTTTGTAGATGTAAACATCATGAGGACAGTTTGGAGTTGACATTATTGATATAATTGCACTGGTCCGGCCCACGTCAGACCTAATGTGGCTGAATTTGGCCCCTGGACTGAAATGAGTTTGACACCCCTGGTTGAATAGGTTCATGCATACTGTGTGTGTGATTTTTTTTTTGTCTGTCTGGATACAGTGCTGAACAGAAACCTGTGGTTGTTATTTTCCCACAGTAAGGATGAATAATAAGCTGCTCTTGCAGAATGAAGTGCTTTTCTGTATTTATTTAGGAAATCCGGCCAGGCTGAACGGTGTTCTTCTACTTTTGTAGAAGGCCATTTTTCTTCAGTTTTTGGTCATGTTGCCTTAATTGACGAGTATGGGAGTTAAACCAGGGAGCTTGTGCCCCTTGTATTATATTTTTGTTTTCTAGTAGAGCAATTGAATCTAATATTTTTCGTAGATTGTCTTCGGTATCATCAACAAACTAATCAATTTGATATTGGCTAAAATTGACAGAATTACATAAAAAATCCACTGTGTAATTCAGATGCGGGATTAAATTAACTACTGTTCGGATTTCATGCTTAAATTTTGCATGATCTGATAAATGACTTACATAAATATTTTTGGCAGGATGGGGAAAGGTTATCAGACAGTGGTCAGAGAGGTGTGGATTTTGTGGAAAGACTATTAGGTCTTTCAGATCCACCCCATAATTGAGGCCTAAACCAAGGGTGTGGTTAAACCGGTGAGTGGGTTTTAGTATGTACATGCTGACTAAAATCTATGAAGTCTAGTAATGACATAAATGTATTATTGAGGTTATTATTGTCGTCATCCACAAGGATATTCAAGTCTCCAATGATAATGATTATATCTGTTTTAAGAACTAGACTAGCTAAGAATTCAGAAACATTGTGTAGGGCTTGTAAGACTTAGGAGGTGAATGGACTGCATTTATATAGCGTTTTTCTGCAAGTTATGGTACAGCGCTTTACATTCATTCCCCATTTACACACCAGTGGGGGCTAGTACACCATTCCAGGCCCCACTGGGAGTAATTTAAGGTTCATCGTCTTGCTCAAGGACACTTCGACATGTCGACAGTCGGAGCCAGGATTTGGTGGTTCGACCCTTCAGTGCTTTGACCCTCGACCCTTGTACGACCCTCTCTACCAACTGAGCCACAGCCGCCCACAAGGTGTGAGGTCAACATGTGTTTCTGTGATTCATGCAGTTCACTTATTTTTTTTTTGTGTGTTCTGTCTGCTGTCTCTGACCCTGTCGTGGGTTGGGAGCTTTGTCTTGTAGTGTGTGACTTTAACTGTAATATCGTCTAATGGGAAATATAAATAAAATATATATTAAAAACATAATTCAGCAAACTGATATAAATTACGTGTATAGACCAGGAGGATAATATAGTATAAATAGCATAGGCTGGAGTGCTTTATAGCACGGATTGGATAAACTCAGACTAACACTTTCAAACGAGTTAAAATTCATCTTGGGTTTCTGATTGAATTGTAGATATGACTTAAAAATAGCTGTGACTCCTCCTTTTTGACCTGAGTCTCATCTGAATCTTATCACTTACGTGACTAGCTTCATTTAAGGACATAACGGACGCCTAACAAAACCAGGTTTCTGTAGAGTAAATCTATATGATAATCTGGTACAATATTATTGATTAAAACAGCCTTGGGAGACACAGAGCAAATATTTAGGAGGCCACATTACATTGTCTTGTGTTTTGGAAGTGTTAAAGTATTGATTTTTATCAGGTTATGAAATCTGGCTCCTCGAGCTAACATGGGTAGTCGTGGGACAGACACGATCTCTTTACAGTTATTAGTAGTATATATACCAACTCAATATTGATTTCAACGACTTCCGACTGCCGTAGCTGGGAGTCATTACACCTACGAATTAAAATTTAATGGTACTTACATTTATCCTTAACCAGCAGTTTAAAAGTGATAATATGATTAAGTGAATGAAACAAAGACTTCTACCAAAAATGGTTCAAATGTAATGCAAATGTTGATTGCATGTCAATTACCTCAATTTACTCTGTAATCCTTATTTTTCTTGAGAAAATGCTGCCTTCCTTCATTGTCTATATTCTGTAATGCAGACTATAATGCATTACAGGATATACAGTATATTTTGTAAAGCTTTATTAAACTGCACTCTAGAAATACAGAAATATAACCATCTCAATGAAAAAAAAGAACCGAAGTAGGTGTAATTTGTTCCTCTTTGTTACTTGATATGGGTGAGATAAGTGTAACATAGGAAACATAGAAGAGAGTGTTAAAGTTGGCCTCCTACCTCCTGTCCCTCATTAGTTAGGAATTTGTTTACTCTCCATCTCAAGCTGTGACCTGTAATGGACCACGAAGCCCTCTGGTCAACATAGGATTACCCAAGAGCCTCTCCTCCAGGTGAGGAACCCTCACACTCTGATACTCATACTGGTATATACTTCGCCCTGGGTGATAGTCCTCTGAGCTCCACTGATAACAACCATTACTAATGGCAATAGTGAATTAGATCCCTGTTAATGCCCAATGACTTAGAGATAGTTTGGGTGAATGAGTCTGTGAGGATTTGGTCCACACAGTCCATCTTGCTTTACCTCTTTGTCCTCTCTGTTTGAGTACATATGAATCCCCGTTCAAACAGCAGCACATGACCATTTCCTCATACCCGATGTTTGCGAGCAGCCGTCTGGTTTTCAAAAGTATTTTTATGAAGTGTTTTCAAATTCAGGACTTGGGAGAATTCAACAAGAGAAAAGACAAGTACTGACTGATGATTTATCAGTGGGAAAAGCACGACAACACATTTGTCTACTGGAGGAAATTATTATAAATAGCCCCTGGTTCATAATTAAACAATAACCATGACTGAAAAGTGAAGCCATAAGTTCCTTGAGCGACCACTTGATGTCAGATCAACAGGTTTTCCACGCGGTGCAAAAACAAAAAAAAGTGTTTCTATTGCCAAGATCCCTATTACTGACACCATACTGAGATTTCTCCCAAGATTCGTCTTTTATTAATACATGTTGCCGTAAACCTCTATTGGACACACTTCACAGGTAAATGTACTAATGAACATTTTTGTATTTGAAAAACATGATATAACATTCATGTTTACTGTTAAGTTACCCCTACCATTAGTTTAGTGCTTTTCACCCACTATTCTTCACTAACTCCACTCTTTTGTCTAAATATGGGCACATCCTGCCTGACTAGCTGAGGTGACTGAGGCAAGTGTTTCAGATGCCTCCTGGACGCCTCACTAAAGAGGTGTTCCAAGTGTGTCCCTCCGGGAGGAGGCCCCAGGGCAGACCCAGAACACGCTTGGAGGGACTATGTGTCTTGGCTGGCCTGGCCTTGGGGTCCCTCCAGAAAAACTGGAGGAAGTGTCCAGGGAGAGGGAAGTCTGGTCATCCTTGCTTAGACTTATGTCCCTGCGACCTGGCCCCCGGAGATAAGCCGTAGTGAATGGTGAAAGAAAATGACAATCAAATGACTATCAGAAATATAATCTACTATTACTAAGAGAAAAATATATACATAAATGTGAAAAAAACATTTAAAAAAGTGCAATGTCTGGATAATATTTACATAAATATACCATGGTAGAACAGAGTGAGCTAACACATTTGCCTTGTGAGGCCACATCAGCTTCCTCAATAATAACTATAATCGTCAAATGATTTGCTATAGTTTCACATATGCACTAAAATGCACAGTTTCCTCCTTCCTCCTAGTTTTCCTCTTCATTTCCTCTATGTTGAAGTCAGTATCAGACTTCATAGACACTTGTTACTGCTACTGAACAGCAGGAGCCAGACGAGCTGAGTATCTAACCTAAGTACGTAAAGATTAAGAGGGGATCTTTACATTTTCTTGCAGTGTGCAGGGGTTGCCGCCTCAGGCTCCATTAGAGGACGTTGTGTTAATCCTGTACGGATTCTTCCATCTCCTCACTGCCCCAGGCCCTCTGCTTGGGAGATAGGACGGGCCAGAGATGGGGGCCGTCCTATACTAAAATAACTTTTCCATGGCATCGCCCCCCATGCATCAGTCCTGTGAGCAAACCACACATACCTGTTTGATGAATGGGAGTTTCTGCCTGGTTTACTTTGCAACGAAAACGCCTTTGAGTGACTCATTCTGCATACAAAGAAAGAAAGAGAGAAAAAAAATGCGTGAAGGGTGAGGATTTGTTTTCCCTGCCAGAGAACATATGTCAAATGTAAGATGTCTGTTGCATGCAGCTTTTTAAGGCCATGTTGTTGGCTTTTTCCCCCTTATTAATTTCAGTTATAAACATTTTTTAATTTTTCTCACAAGTCTTGATTACCCCATTGTCAAATAAATGAGCAGATCTGGTTGTGTCCAGCTAAAATGATGTGTTTTTGGCCAGAAGCAGGAAAGAGATGTGAAAGATATCTCACCTTTGAAAAATGGGCCTTCTTGGGCATAACTTTGACACCTCACAGACATCTCTTGATAAATTGTGTGTATTCAATTTCACCACTCAGTAACAATACAATTCCAGCCCGGATAGAGACCCAGAGACTTTCAATTAATCCAACACATCATGCTTAACTGAAACACATCACTCCTGTATGTATCATTCAACTATCATTTTGTAATATGTGCAAAATTAAATCTTTCGTGATTCCAGATCCTTGTGGGACACCATATTGGTCTTTTATATTTTTTTCTAACAATGTAACCCTTTAAACTATCCTTTAAAAAACACGGATTCAAATATTAGGTTACAATCATATAGCCAGTCCAGAAGGTAAATTCTGTAGTGATGAGATCTTAGTCACAATAACAAAGTTTGGTGTCATCTTTGTAACTGAATAGAGTTGGGGCAGGAGAAACTTGTCAGATGACTGCAGCCCTGATGGATTCAAACTGAAAAATTATGAGGGTTTTGCATCAAGACAGGTGGTTTAGTTAGTGGTTAAGTCAATGCTTCAATGCCTCTGAACGGAGTTTCCTTTAAAATGTGTTTTTATTGGAAAAACAAGTTGGGTTAAAACAGAGTAAACAAATGCTGATGAATTACATCTCTCACATGTCTGCTTTGGCAGGGTGAGGAGTGGCAAGTGAAACACAAGAGAAAAATGTCTGACATTTTTATTTTCTACTGTGCAGTTTGCTGTCATCCCAAAGGGTGTGTCAGTAATGCAAAAATCGTGTCATAGTTTTGTCGAATGATAAGCCTCAGAATGGTGTATGGTGAATCAAAGAACAATTTCTACATAGAAAGACAGTGCATGACTGTATGACAGAATTTTTGTATCCTAATCTTTTTTCATTGCTATATAGCTTGATTTTTACAGGGTTCTTGAAAAGTGGCTTTAAAATTTAGTTCTACAATTCTTAACATCAAGATGTTTTTTCTTGTTTTGTATCTTGGCTTGACAAGATGTTTAGTTTTTTTTTTTCTTTTTAATTGAGCTTACAGTTTTAGCATGGAACCGTGGGTGCTGTTGCGTTTATCGAAGGACTTTGTTGTCAAAAAGACAGATAGTTTCTCTTTGTGGAAAGAGTTTTGCTTGATGAGCTTCAGTATTTATTTGGTTGCTACCATGACTACAGTTTGAGAGTCTTGACATAAGGGGGTTCTTGGACATTTTCTCTCTTATGACACATTTCACAATTCTACTGTGATTTCTGGCTCTATGAGAATTCAGGCATGAAACATGCTTCGGCAACAATGGCTATACCAAAAAGTCACAGGGAAATCTATCTCTGTGACTTTTTGGCATAGTTTTCATAGAGTATTGTAGTTAGTATAAATTATTTTCATACTTGGTTAATCATTTCATCATAGAGTTTTCCCTCTAATTTACACAAAATGTATACATTCGAATCAATCCAAAGAGAGCTAGAGTTCACTTATAGGGGAAGTAGACATCATATTTTACCTGAGTGTTGTTAAATTAGTATTATGTCAACTACAGAATAACATTAACCCTGACTGGGGAGTGCATCCATTAATTTGCTGTATTCTTTTGTTGTCAACAAGTTAAGTTTGCATTTATAATGAAATGTTATAATTATATATATTATATTATGTAAGTACTATCATTAGAACAAAAAATATTGTATTCCAACTGCAACTATACCAACCTATGTACGCCTTACGTGTGTTTACTCATCTGGGATAGACTCCAGTGACCCCTGCAACCCTGCAAAGGATAAAGCGGGTTTGGAAGATGAATGAATGAATGAATGAATGAATGAATAAAAGATACAATCATGTAATATAAAAGATATGATACAATGATTTACATGTAATGTCAGCTACATTTTAAGTGTAATCTGATGTAATCTACTATACAGGCCTGTATAAACTACACATTCATTTATTTTTTACTATTATTATTCAGTAGGGATTTGAGAAATGTTTTTGAATCAAATTTTCACTTTCAGTAAAGCTGGAGCGTGTAATGGGGCAAATTAGATTTGTTTGAAAATTTTGATGTAGAACTTCTTTGAATTTTGTGTGTGTCTGTTGCACTGTTTTATATTGCAGTGGCAGATCTAGGGGTGACAAGTGGGTGGGGGGCATTACAGTCACACGCACACACTTTTCCAACTTGTCATATTCCTGCTTGATTTTTTTTCTTTTTACAGAACATATTGTCATATTTTACAACACAACATGCATCTTAATCTTTACTCCACACATCTTCTGGAAATGTAACTCTTTTTCACAAGTGTTAATCAACATGCAGGTAAAAAGAACCACCAACCTTGATTACTTAGATGTAATAGGATCATATTTTCCTTTTGAGCTGGAGGTAGCAGAGATGAAGATGCTGAGGTTCTCTTTACGAATTAGTATGTCAAAGAGACGGCACATCAGAAGCTTTGGAGATAAAGTCAGAGAGGCCAGGCTGAGATGGTTTGGACATGTCCAGAGGAGAGATAGTGAATATATTGATAGAAGGATGCTGAGTTTTGAAATTCCAGGGAGGAGGCCTAGAGGAAGACCAGAGAGGAGGTTCATGGATGTAGTGAAAGAGGTACTTGGTGTGAGAGAAGAGAATGCCCACTGCGCAAAGACACGTTGAAACATCTTTTTAGGGTCATTTTTGGACGTGCAATCTCGGTCCAGTGAAGGTGCAACCTGTGACGCCAGATGACATCTTTTTTCCACCGTCCTCCGGATGTCCAGTATTGACTTATGTTCCGGCGACACCGGAACATAAGGAGCCTATTACCAAAGACTGAACAGATTGAACATTTACTGACGGGCTTCAATTTGGACTATTTATGCCAAACTGAAACGTGGTTATGTTCCACAACTCCTTTGCTGTTCCGGGTTATAAAGTTTATAGATGTGACAGGGGGCAGGGAATTGGTTTTTATATATGTTAAAAATAATATTCAAAGTCAGGAAATTGACATAAAGGAAAATGGACTGGAATGTCTGTGGATCACTGTCACTCAAATGTCCTTTGTGGTGCTGGCAATTTATAGACCTCCAAACACAACAAATATCTTCCTCACAAAGTTAACAAAGACCTTTGAAATGTTTGATGGGAAAGAAGTGTTGCTTATGGGTGATCTCAATCAAAATTGGCTGGATAAGGCACATAGAAAAAAATGTAAAGACACTATGAACTCATTCCAAATGATGCAACTCATTGGTAAACCAACAAGAATAACCAAACATTCTCAAGTTCTATTAGATGTAATTTTTACAAATAAAAAAGAAAGGATAGTGAAACCTACAACTTAATAACTGGCCTATCACATAATAATCTTACATTGGTCTCAAGAAAACTGACTAAAGGACGCCTCAGAAATAAAAATTTCTTTAAAAAAAATCATAATATATCTTTCATTGTTACGCCCCTCCCTTTCTGTTTTACTGTGCTCCTCATTGGAGTCTACAGGCATAGTTGGGAGAGTCATCAAAGCTTGAGTGCTGGCACCTGGCAGGCCTCTGCTAGGCTTATAAGGGCCAGCTTGTGTTCATTCTTTCTCTCTTCTGGGATCCAGATCCTTGGTTTGTCTGATTAAGTTTGCAACTTTGCAACATTTACAGTCATTTACCACCCATCCAGCACCACATACATTACTGATAATGCCAAACTTCCCACACTATATTTGATTTGTTAAATGTTTAGTTTGAGTTATTATAAATAAATATTTTTGATGTGCAATTTGACCTGGTGTTTCCCTTCTTTGTCACTAACAATGAGCTGGTTTGTGACAAGTGGGGGCTCATCCAGGATCTAATTTGTTTGGTTTGAAGTTTGTTTGTAAGATAATTTGTGATTAGACCCTGATTTGATGAAGGGAAAATATCGAGTTCTTTGTTTGTCGGCTGATTTTGTTTAGGGATAGGATCATAGAGTACCATTTGGTCCTCAGTATTTAGACTTAGACTTCCTTTATTGTCATTACACAGACATATTATTATTATTTGGTTGATGGTATTTGGTATTTGGTTGATGTTTGTCTTGTCCACTGAGTTACATGGTGAGTGTTGTCTTGGGTGGTGTTAATTGTGTCAGGAATACCTTCAGCTTCACCCCTGTTAGGCTTGGCAGCGGGTTCCCCTATGGGACTTGTGGTGATTTTTTTTTTTTTTTTTTTTAATGTGGCGGTGAAAGTGGTTAGAGCTTTCAGCTTGGGGGCACCTCTGTGGCTGTGAAAGGGTCGCCAGCTACTGGTTGCCTTCTTTACTTCATTGGTTTTGCGTGCATAAGTACCCTCCACAACTAACAACATGAAGACGAGGGTTGAGATAGTTAGAGCAGGGATAGGGGTGGGTCTCCTGTTTGTTTATTGCCCATGATTTAGTTTTTCTCCCATGTGTGGACTGAATTGTTTGTAGTATTCATTTGTTTGTATTTGGGCTTGTAGCCATGGCTTCTGTGGAAAGTTTTATTCAGAACCCCTCAGAGTTTGTTAGAACAGTGCAATAAGTAACAACTTTTGAAGATTGCTGAGATTGTAGATAAGAAATTGAAAGATAATGTTAAAAAACGCTATTACAGATCATTTAATTGATTCTGGGGGTTTTGGTGCAGGCCCTACTCCCAGCCAACCTTCCAGTGACACTACAGCTTTATGTTTTGAACAACAAAAAGAATTGTTGCAAATCAAATTGGATATTGGAAAAGATGATGTATCAAAAAGAGTTGGAGATTGAAGGTTTGTGTCAGCGAACTGAATTTGCAAAACTGGAGCTAGAGGGCCGCCAGTTAGCATTGTTAAAAGAGTGTAAATTGGCTGGTTGGTCTAAGATTGAGGATGGTAATGGGATCACTGGGAAAGATTATCAGTTTGACCTTGTTAATTTATGTTAGCTCCCAAAATTTAGAGTCAGATCCTGACACATTCTTTTCATTGTTAAACGCATGGCAGATTTACCAGGCTGTGAAGTCAGCGGTCCTGAAAGTGTATGTGTTGGTACCTGAAGCTTACTGCCAACATTTTCGGTCACGAAGAAAGGCTGAGACCCAGACTTACACTGAGTTTACCCGTGATTTGGTGGCACAGTTTAAAAGGTGGTGTACAGCATCCCATGTGGATACATTTGAAGATCTGTGTAACCTGGCTGAAGTCAGGACAGAGTTGTTCACATTTGTAAATTGTGTTTTTTATATTGTTCTTTTAAAATTGTAACTTGAAAAGCCCCCTGTGGACAAGTGTTGTAAATTAGCACCTGTGCTATAACACTTAACAATACATCTGGTTTGTCCAATTTTATTGCTATGTCCATATTAAATAAATGAAATAAATTAAATTCAAGAGCTCCAGAGTTGGTGGCTACGTTCATTAATGAACATAAAATAAAATGTCCTTCTGAGGCTGCAGTTTTAAGTGACAAATATGTCTTGAATCATAAAAGTGTTTTTGATATGAATGGTGAAGTTCGCCGTAGGAGTGACACTTACTAAACCTGTGAGGTTCAGGACAGGTGGTGAATCAGTTTTTGCAAAGTCTGATAGTGGAACACGTGGAAAGATGATTGATTCAAATACTTGCCGATATTGTCAGGGAAAGGGACATTGGAAAAGTGAGTGTCCAGTGTTGAAGTCAAAGAATAAATCCACAGGTCGAGTGAAACCTGCAGTTATGCCTGTCCCAACTGTCCAACCTGGGGAGAATAATGAATTAATTCAGTTGTCTTGTCCAGCCAGCTTGCCACAAAAGCAAGCTGCTTATTCTGCATTTATATCAGATGGTTATGTGTCATTTGTGGGGAGTACTGAACAGGTTCCTATTAAGATCTTAAGGGACACAGGAGCAGTAGATTCATTCATTCTTGAATCTGTGCTACCATTCTCAGCCACAACTGATACAGGTATTTGTGTTAATTCTTGGAATGGTTCCCTTACCTGTGCCTTTGCAAAAGGTTAATCTCATGTAAATCTCATGACTGGAGATGTGTCTGAGTGAGTGATTTATGGATGTGATATGTGTTGCAGTTTTAAACAGTTAGCAGCTGAGAGCGCTATGCTAATGGTGGCTGCGGACTTTTCACTGCCGTTTCTCTCCGAAGGACGCATTCATAGCCCCTCGTTATCTTCATCTCTGGGACTTCAATCATGTCTTATGTCTTTGTGGTCCATGTTATGCAAGAATTCAATTTGTTGTCTATCTATTCTGCTCTGGTCAGGTTTGGTGCAGGGGGAAGTCATTGTGGGTGTGCGTCCTCAGTTGCCTTTAGAGGGTGTGCATTTCATTCATTCATCTTCCAAACCCGCTGCATCCTTTGCAGGGCCACGGGGGTCTCCTGTCTATCCCAGCTACTCAGGGTGAAGGCGGGGGGGGGGAGGAACCAGTTCATCGCAGGGTCATCATTCACACACATCCATACGGGGATGGGCAAGGTGGGTGAAATGTCGTTGTGCCCAAGGCACATGATCAGGAGAGAGCGGGAATCAAACTGCTAAGCCTTTGGTTACCAGACGACCTAGTGCATTTCATTTTGGGAAATGACTTGGCTGGTGATAAGGTCTGGGTGGACAAAGCACCTGATGCAGTGAAGTCCTACTCTCTTCCATCTGTGGTTGAACCTCGAGGGGGGATGCCAGACCTTGACAGAGTGTTTCCAGCCTATGCCATTACGCGTTCTGCTAGCCGTGCTGCACATGATGCAGTTGACCCTGGGTGTTTAGAGCTTCCAGTGTCATTGCCTATTGGTCAGTTGGCTATTTCTCAGGCTGAATTAATAGTTGGGCAGAAGTCAAATCCTTCATTGCAGGACGTTTTTGAGAGTTTTGCCAGTGTCAGAAGTAAGAAATGATGTTACATGTTATTTCCTTCAGGATGGGGTATTGGTTAGGAAGTGGGTGCCATACAATGGACAGGTTGTGGGCAATCCTATTATTCAAGTGGTGGTTCCAACACAGTATCGTTAAACTGTTCTTCAGAGGTCTCATGGTGATGTGGCAGGTCATTTAGGAGTCCGAAAAACTCATGACTGCATACTTCATCATTTCTTTTGGCCTCACCTGGGACGTGATGTTTCTAAGTTTATTTCTCAGGTAAGCCTAATCGTGTAGTTAAACCTGCTCCCTTGCATCCAATCCCTTTGATTGGACAACCTTATGAGCACCAAATTATTGACTGTGTGGGCCCTTTTCCCCGCTCCAAATGTGGTAATAATTATTTGCTCACTGTGACGTGCCAGGCAACCCGGTATCCTGCAGTTTATCCACTCCATTCTATTACCTCTAAGACAGTGGTTAAGGTTTTCATCCTGTTCATTTCAATTTTCAGCATCCCCAAAACTATACAGTCGTTACCAGATTCATTGTGTGTGTCTGTGCAATGACAATAAAGGAAGTTTAAGTCTAAGTCTAAGCTGAATAACCAACTTAGGAAATCTATGAAATGAAGAGTATAGACCATGGGAAATAATTTAATACATATTTGTGGAAAAAAAATATACATAAAAAAATATATTCCTGATTATGCTTAGGCCAGCAGAGAAGGCCTTGCTGGCCTTGAGGGTCCACCACTGAAAATTCAATCTGGCAACCTTTAGACACATACGGGCGTCGCTCACCTTGGACGTATCTCATATCTACATGCATAGCATGATAATTCCACGTATTTTGTAGTGGGTAACTAGCTGGTCACAAGCGTGTAAAACCGTACTGAAGCCGATTGAGTCCTTATATAAAACAAGCAGTCCAGATCCATGACAGGAAAGCTCAGTAGCATTACCATTGCCCCATTCTGCACAAATGCAACATTTAAAATTTTAAAAACCTTATTATACACTACAGTATTGTACTTTTGTTCAAGGTTCTGCGTTGTCTAGATAGTAGCAGCTCACTGGAATAGACTGAACACACAGATACTGACTCCTACTGAGCTGCACATGTTTGCACGCCTGTCAAAGCATTGGTTTCTGTCAAAACAAACCTGCACTCCCTTGAGTTGATTATATATGTATGTATATATCCTCATATGTATATGAGGATTGTGTGGTAGTGTTTATTTGTGTGTCAGACAGAGCAAGAGAGTACATCAGAGAAAGTTGTTTGTATGTGTGTGTATATGTGTGTATGTACAGTATGTTTATGGTTGTGTGGATATATAGGTCTGCATAACTCTAATGCTTTCATCTCCCATACACCAACCTACTTTGTAATTTTGATACACACCTGAACCATGCTACATCAACCTGTTCAGGGACTACAGGTGGAAATTAGCAACAACTACAACCTGACACCAGCATCTTTACATTGGTTAGCCCTTGTCTGTTGGTTAGGTACTATTGAGCACTGTCCTTGCTCAAATAAAACTATACCAAAATAAGCCTGCCTGTCATCTGGATCAGTAGACATTACGGCAACTTATTCATTAAATAAAGGCATATTCAATTCAATTTGATCCCTCTCTCTCAAACATTGCCTCAAAACCCAATCCAAACAATGAGACCGAGTAGATCTTACAGAGAGTTTCCTAATTGGGGCATGTTTATCACACACTGCTGAAAATAATTTACAAACAATGTTTAATCCAGACTTTGCATGTGTATACTGTACCGCCGTACCTTATTGTACATTTTCGACATCATTAATAAAGTCAAATTCTGATAAGATTCATACATTCTTTTATGAATTACTTAGGTTCCACCTGTGGTATTTTTGTTTTGAAAGCCAGTGCAATTACATTGTGATCACTTATGCCAATTGGTACTGAAAACAATACACTTTTCATATACATTTTGTATAGATGTGATCAATACATGTAGATGTAGTTAACCCCTCTCTATTAGTTTTGATTCTGGTGGGTGAATTATCTAGCTGATTTAGATTACAAACATTAATTGTGTTAATGTTGGTGTGGTGCGACCTTCAAGAAATGACCACTTTGGGGACATTTATGTTGAAATCTACTCAAAGACAGGAAGCTACATCATCCACCATTTTGTTAAGGACCAATGGAAGCGG
>JAPTHA010000007.1:1901579-1911788 GCA_029814585.1 Gymnapogon annona
GTCACTCACTGATAATCCCTTGAGTTAATTCACAATGTGAATCATCTCAGTCGACTGTGAATTTGCTTTGTGACTTAGAATTGACTTGAAAATTCCTTTCATTTCCTTTCCATGTGACCTTAAAGTAATAGCTTCATGTAATATATTAGCCATTTAAATTAACCCTTGAAGACATTAAGTGTGCATTGTGCCAGGTCTACATCTGGTGGATTAGGAAAATTGTTTGCTCCAAACACTGACAGTAAGTTTTTCATGAAAGCAGAGGGGTGGGTGCCTACAATCCTTTTGGGGAGAACAATAGCTTTGATATGAAGTCATCCAGCCAGCCAGCACAATTCCCTGGTCTCTACCACGAGGTCAGTGTTATTCCTCACTAGGTCCATATCTTTGTTTGATCTGATGATCTGTAATACCCCTACTCACCCCTCCCATTCATTCTTTCCCCCTCTCTCTCTTTCTATTACTTCTCCCTGTCCTTTGACCCCAACTGGTCTGGGCAGACGACCATCCTCCAGGGGTCGGGGTCTTCTCAAGGTGTGTTGCTCCTGCAGGACTCTGTTGGGTTTCTTCTTATTTCTTTTATTTGATCTATGCATGTAAAGTGCTTTGAGACGACTTTTGGGATTTTGCGCTATATAAAAGAACTTTAATTTGATTTAATTCTTATTTCTACTCTTTGTATTTGGCTATGGTGATGCACAAATTTCTACGTTGTGGGATAAATAAAGTTCAATCTAATCTAAGAGAAGGTCATGAAGTGGAGAGGGTGAAGAGCTGTTGGTCTTGAGGAGGCTAAGGAAATTTCATCCAGGACCCTCTGAAATTTCTACAGCTGCAATGCTGAGAACATCCTCAACAGCTCCATCACAGGCTGTTACAGCAGCACAACATTACTGGACTACAAACGCCTGCAGGGAGTGGTAAGGACTGCACAAATGATCACCAAGCACTGCCCTTCCTCCAGAGCATCTACCACCACAGAGTCCAGAGGAGAGCTGCTGCTGTCCTCAGAGAGGTGGACATAACTGAGGCAGAAGGAGCTTATTGAAGCTGGTGGCACCATGATCAGGTGCAGTTGTTGCCGGCATAGCCATGGCCATCAACACCACTTGTGAATGGAAGTGGACCTTGGGAAATGGGTGAAGTTCCCACCCAGGATAACACCAAGACAGCTCTGACCAGATGTGATCAGACAGTAAAATCAGACTTGATGTTTGATTCTACAAAACAACTGATCATTCCGGAGCTCGCACTTCTGTGGGAAGAGCACATAGATAAGGCTAACAAGTGAAAGCGTGCCCAATACCAGGAGTAGGTGGATAACTGTAATAGGCAAGGCTGGAGAACATACTATGAACCTCTGGAGGTGGGCTGTTCAGTATTTACAGGATGGTAACTCTGTAAAGTGTTCAGGCTGCTTGGCCAAACCAGGGAGGCAAAGAAGAAAGTAAACAGATCTGCACCTGACACTGCAGAAAAGGCTACAAAGTAACTATGGATAAAGGGTACAGATCCATGGGAAAATGCTGCTGGAACACAGGCTGGGGTCTGATCATCCCCAGTCAGGTCTGGGTGAGGGTGTATGTTTGAAAGACCCGAAACACCCAATGACCCCAGGTAATGTGTCCCAGCGCACCTACAAGATCTATCTTAAAACTTCATTATACCCATTAGTTATAAATAGTCAAGAAAGCATAGAATAAAATGACAAATTTAAGGAGTGCACTAAAACATTTCTCCACCCCTGAAAGCATGTGGAACAACCCTGGAAGTACTCCTTTCTCTGAATTTTTTTAACCACTGAATGTAGTCAGAAATGTACTGTACATTCATATTGTGGCAAGTCAGTGTGCACTTGATAGGTAAGTTTTTAGTGGTGCTTTTGTTTCTCCTAAAACCCAGCAAGAGGTGCTTTTGGGTATAGTTGAAACCATCCCACCATCAGTGGCCAGTGCTCATGCCCCCCTTGATGTTACCCGAAACTCTTTCTTGGGGAGATCTCTTTACTGTCTGCTTTGATTTGGCCTTTATGCTTCTGTTGAACCCCAAATGTATGTGCTTTTGCACAAGGTGCTCACACCTTGAATAATTTAGATTAATGTCAGAAGAGGGAATTAGGTTCTGTTTCCAAAGACACTGTAGCTTGCACTATAGCTTTGCTAGTTTCTAAAGGCTGCCCGGGTTCTTTGCAATTGAAATAGGACCACTCGCTATTGCCATACACACCTATTGCTATAAAATTGGTGAAAAGCACAAAATTGAACTTTATGCAGATGATTTACTTCTACTTATATCCCAACTAGCCATACTTCTGCACTATATAACAATCCCTATACTACAGCAATCATAGCCAACGGTCTTTTGTGAATCCTGGTAACAACAGACATAAAAATGACTGGTAACCTTTATAGCAGTTATGATTTTTGTGACTTTGGTCAATTTGGTCAAGGTTTATTACATGGATTAACATCTTTATTCCTATATATATATATATATATATATATATTTGCAAATTATAAGTTAGATTAAAACTTAAACTCAAGAAATTATTCCACACAACTTTGATTAATCTTTGCTTGAAAAGTGATTTTTAGAGCCTGCACATAATATTTCAAAGGATTTAATATATAAAACTGTAATTGATCATTTACCAGCTTATATGTCTTTTGTCTACATGGCAGAAAATTGCAACAGGTTACTAAACTTGGCACCGACAAATTTATCTGCTAAACATGGACACATTCAATTCAGTATTTTCCATACTACACAATATATAAATCAAGCAAATGTGTTTCAGATCAATTTAAAAGATGTAATATGTCTTTTGGGGAACTTGAACATATGTTGTGGAGCGCAATTGAAATCCTTCTGGAACCATCTTGTTACTGTAACTCCTGGAGCGTGTGGAACAATGCTTGAATGTTGATTCCAGGATTTGGTCACTTGATGACATTGCTCCATTGGGACTGACCTCTGGCAGGAAGCATTTTTTGTTGCTGGCAGTAACAGCAGCCAAAAAACACATATTAACAAACTGACCCCCCCAATCCGACCCGCATCATAAACAATGGAATAATGAATTGTTGTCCTACTGAATACCAGAAAAAAATCCTCCATGCCATCAGAGGGCAATTTGATGACATGGAAGCATTTTGAGCAGACATTTACGCCCTGACATACAAATTTTGTTATGTTTTATTTTAAATTGTGGGATTTGTGTGGCGAGAGAGGGGAGGTCTATGGTTTTTTTTCTTTTCATTCCACTAAATTAAAAAAAGATGAAAAAAATAAAATAAATGAATACATACAATTTTTTAAATACAATTTAAAAAATTGTATTTTTCTGGCATATCACTAAAGCTGCCATCTTAATCCAGACTCAGGACCTACAGTACATGGCCTGGATTGTGCCTGTTGTCCCTGCCTTCCTGAAAGGTATCGTTACTTTGTGGACCTGAGTTTCTTTTTTTTATATTTTACTTTTTTTTATTTATCATTAGACAACAACATTACATTACACCACAAAACAGTCACATTTATTCACCTCCAGGCCACGCCCCACACCCACATTAATTTAATTGAATATGCCTTTAATATTCCCCAGAGGGGAAATTTCAAAACAGCAGCTTAAGCAAAGAGTAGAAAACAGATACACAACAGCAAACTGAATCCGGCACAACATGGACAAAAAGACAGTACAGTATACATGATTGAAGTCCCAGAGGTGATAGCGATAATGAGGGGCTGAATGCGTCCGTCGAAGAGAAAAAAAAACGTCTGTGAAAAGAGTCCACAGTGCCAAAGCGACTGCCAAAACAAAACCATGACAAAACCAAACAGCAGAAGACAAGCTAAGAAAGGACGAAACAAAACAAAACACAACAAGACAATACAAAACAGGATGGAACAAGACAAAACGAAGCCAGACACAACAAGACCAGACATTAACTATACGAACTACGCAGTACGCAGAGCGACACATGTTAACCTCACACCTCCTCCGTCCCACATGTTCAGCTCCGGCATATGGAGCTGAGTCCATGTGATGTATATATGTATATGGAGCTGAGTCCATGTGGTGTATATATATCTATAGAGAGAGAGAGCTGAGTCCATGTGGATAGACCTGAGTTTCTACTGCAATTTGGATTTTCAATTTGCTTTCTTCATGTATGACTAATTCTGCATTAGGGTGAGTGAAGTTTACTTGAGGTACTTTGCTTTAATATGCTTCGCAGGATTTTGCTGTTGTTGGTTTTTTTTGCACGTTTCTTCATTTGCTTGTTGGATAGAACTTTGCTGTGCTTAATTTTGCTGTGACTACACTTTTTTCTTTTTCTTTGTATTGCATCTTATTTTGTTGCTTGGCTCGCTTAATGTTATTTTCTGAGTGCAATGATTTAATTACTGAATTTTCATTCTGATAACATTAAACGTCTCTTTTAAAGTGTGAAAACAAAATATGAGACACCCTTTGTCTCACATGTCCTGACATAAAAAGTAAACAAAAAGGGAGTATAACATGTTTTGTGTAGTATTAGATTGATACAGGTCCAGGGGGCCTTTCTCCCCCATGCTTTTCTATCATTAAAAAAAATAGCTATGCACCCTTTGTGCTACAATATCAACAGTTGGATATATTGTTTGCAATTCTTAATACAAAATGACTACAGTTTATTGAATGTAACATCAAGGAGTTGACTATATTTGTATGAACTGGTCATGAGAGGGAGTGAATTTAGAAATTTTTGAAGATTTAAGTGAAGACTTTTTTCACCCTCCTGTTTTAACTGAAAAATGTTTACTAACTCATTACTGTCTAATAGGATATTTTATCTGATGATTAAAATATTGTAATCCTCAACCATGTTTTTTAAACTTCTATTTTTTATGTACTGTATACAAAATTCAACTAAAAATTTAGCTTTAAAATAGCCCAAGCCTATCATTTTTAAATGAACAGAAGACTGCAATGACTGGATCAGACATGGATTATGACACGTTAGAAAATATCCTTTTCAAAATGGATAAATTGTCAAAATGTGTTTTGTTATGCTCACTAAAACATTGTGGTGAAAGCTACGAAGCCTTGAAATTATAAGAAGAAAAGACAAAGTCATGTTTTAAGCATATACACTGATAGATATCAGACTGTAGACATAAAGCCTTTCTGCACACCTCATCTGCATCTAATAAACATATAAATAAAACTAAAAACAAGCCTTCCTGTGTTCCTCTGGTTTTCATATCATTACGTCTGCGGCTGTGATTGCTAGAAACCCTCTCAACATTCCCAACATTCCCATGTAGCTCTTGACCCCTGACAGCCTTAAATTATTAACATTCCCATATGGGCTTAAACCCCCTGATCGCTGCTTGCAGCAACATTTTTCATGTGTTTTTCATATTACCACAAGAATTGACATTGGGGATATTGTCTTGTTTCTTTAATTCATGGCCCGTTTGCATTTCCTGTTTATCTGACCCAAACATATCATCATCATCATCATCATGTCCTCATTTTTATTTTATTAACGTGTTTTATTTTTTGGGAAACCCAGCTGCAAATAAAACTCTTAACCCCCCAAACATGCCGTTGAGATTGTTTTTAGAGTGCCTAAGACCAACAGGGGGCAGTAGTTAGTTTGTCTCCTTCTGTTGACTGCACTCTCTTGTTTGAGAATCCAGCACCAGTGACAGCACACAGGGCCCGATGCACAATGGGCAATGAATGAGCGTCCATTTATCACTATTAATCAGAGAGCCAAACCCATTAACTGTCAAACAACGGACAAGATTGTCTCAGTAAGAATGATCAACTGTTCAAATTCATCACAGTGCTTTGGGTTCTCAAAGAACAGAAAGGCTGAGGTTAATATCTTTGAAAATGTTAAACCTCAGAAAAAAAGCTTGTGAAAAATGTAATGAAAAAGCCTGTTGTGATGTTTTATTTAGATGTAATTCAACACTTCATAACTGAACACAAATATCACAAGTGGAAACAAAGTAATTACAGGTTATTTATGTTCCTCTTAGTGTTATGTGGAAATACTGTACTTTAAAAACCCATACTGTACATAGCAAATGTAAATAAAAGAACTACATTCAGATACAATACACAGACCAAAAAGTAATTACAAGTGTACTTAATATAATGAATATGTAAGTTAACAATTCTAAATCTGTCATTTACATAGAAAATGCCACCTACTGTTCATGATTGCATAGTGTCTATCTTTTTTTTTACTAAATATTCTACTGTCATAGTGTTATTTAGTTCAAATACCGTTGACCATTATCCACTTTTCAAGAATGCAGAGGTATGCAAACACAGAAAAATACAAAAGTCAACAAGTCAATTTTTTTCAGGGAACTGATATATGATATAATGTTAATGTGAATAAATGAAAGCAAGACTGGATGACTTTCCTTCAAAACACTTAAACACAATTTTCATTTCATTACATCTGTTGTCTAATAAAACATTTTTGTGTCTCTGTTTTACACTTTTTAGTACATGTTGGTTTTATCTTGCGTCTCACATTTACATTTCACTACGTTTTCATACTATGTTTTCCTGCTGCTTGGTGCCGTTTTATTGTCCAGACGTCTTCCCATAAAGTAGCACTATAGAAGATGTCTTCATATAATTTTTTTTAACATAAACAGTGAGATGCAATATAATTTGATGTTGGTTATTACTGAAAATAAAGGTGATAACAAGCACTGTTTATTATGAAATGACGTCTGAGTGACCAAATTTCAACCCGTCAAAGTCATCTGAGAACAAGTCAAGTTTCACTTTATTCCTTTCCTTTTATTTTCATCCTTCTACTTTTTCCTCATTTTCCCCTCTTTCCATAACAAATACCGCATAATGATTTCAGATATCTGGTAGATCAAGCAGGCTTTCCCCGACAGCTGTGTGGTGGTTGTGGGGCTGCCAACCCAAACAGAGAAGGCTCCTGGAGTCACCTCTGGCCAAACATACACCTAATCCTCCCCAGCATCGACCAGCTCACAACTCTCCACTGCAACAAAAAAAAGACAGTTTAAAAATAGAGAAGGGGCAAAGGTCAGATTTACAGAGAGATTTAAGGTCTTATCATTATCACGGAATGGCCAAGCTGAGCTGCAGTACTGAGAAAGTGCCTCTATGTTGACCAGAGACCTCTACAAGATGAACATACACACAAAGTAGATAACAGATTCCATGTCACGCTCTGACTTCATAAGATAAATACATTTATGGATTCTTTGCACATTATCAAGAGTTTGACAATTTGACTTGCTGTACATAAGTTCCCCAAACCCTCTTTTACAGTTTTGAAAACAGTTTCAGAGCTGCAGCTTTTGCAGCTTTTTTGTTGTTTTTGCTTTTTTTGTTTTTTTTTTTTAGAAAAACAATATAGTAGTAGGTTTGAAAACAGATTTACTTACATCATGTAAATTTATTATCTTGGCTTGATATGCATTGAATATTATTTGTATAAAAATAAATATAATTTATTATGCAATATAATCAATTTGCTCATTGTTTTATTTAATTTCCAATTATTAGTTTGAATTGGATAAACATTAATTCTATTGATTGTAGTTAATAGCTTATTTATTTACTAGTTTTGATGTATTGAGTAAATTATATAGCATGAATTTATTAATTTAATTAAACTGGAGTTTTGTCCAAGTATATTTATTAAATGGTAGACATTTCTTCTATTATGAAGCTAATAGGACTATATCGTCTGCAAAAAAACAGAAGTGTTCTTGCTACTGACCTAGGAACCTTGAAATTCTATCTATAAAACAGAAAGTCTCACCATTTTCCATATTCATCTGTTTTGTTTAGCCGAAAAAGAGATTTATGTATCTACATAAAATATATGTAGAAAACATATGTTCATGTTTTGTTGTCTTGAGTTGTTCTATTGTCAGTCTAATGATTGTTTTTTCTTTGTTGTATTTGTTACATACTCATCTGGTGCATTATAGATCCATTAGATTAGATTAGATTCAATTAGATACACCTTTATTTATCCCACATGGAGAAATTTCAGAGAGGAAAGATTCATGTCCTATAGTGTTAGATGTTCTTTGTTAAGAAGTTAATTGTTCTTGAGCAAACTGTGTTTTTGTGTCTTTGAACTGAGTAAAAAATGATTTCTCTCTTAAATTTGTGAAGCAGACAATTCATGTGACTTTTTTCCAATTTTCACATTACATTTGTGCAGAAGAGGAAAATCCTGATGGTTTAACACATCACATTTACAGCACGTTGTTGTTACTTTGTCACAGTGGTCCATGAGTCATTTGCAATGCTGCAAATGAAAGTGAAGGCTCTCACTTAAAGCTGATTAGGTTATTTCACATAATTGTTAAATAATTCAGTTCACAGAAATGTGTGTTATTTTGGAGCAGTTTTTGCACTTTGCAGCCCACCTGCAGTTCAATGTGGTTCTCTATTCAAACACATTTCATGGAAATTCTTCATTATCTATCATCAGAGCTATTGAAACACCCTTTTCCATTCTACTTCTCCTTCCTCTTCTGATTCTAATTTTCTTCTCTTGTAAAAGGGCAGTAATTTTTTCTTCCCTCCCTTGTTCATCAAACTCCAACTTTGTGGCAAAAGCTAACAATAAAGCTCTCAGCTCCCCCCTAAAATGATGAAGATTTTTAGTCTCTAAACACCCCGTTTTCCTCTTCAGAGGGCTTAAGTGTTTTCATGTCTGTAATAATTTTGTATACAGTGTATGCGTACACACTAACCTACAACAAGGTAATAATAAACTGGTTGCTAACTGCTCATGGTGAGGCTAAAGCCCGGTAGAATTAACACTGTACATCCAGTATTTCATAAAACACTGGGAAATTGACAGGACCTCAATGGGTTTTCATTTCCCTCTTTGTGGTCAGTTTAGTTGACTTAGTTACAAAACCAGACAATCTTAGCGAAATTCTTTCACTGGTTGGACTGAATTGGGATTTCATATTAGATGTATGAGAATAGACTGGGGGTTTGACTGTCATCAACAAGAAACAACATCTGATTTGTGCAGGAGCTCTGTAGTGCAAAATTAAACTGTTTTTTTTTCACTGTCCATAACTTCACATATTGTGTTTCTATTGAAGCTTGAAATCCCTCTGCATTTTCATTGGGTCTGCATGACCTTTCATATAGGTTGATTTGGTGACAGGTATGTGTGACGGAGATAATATTATAAACTTTTGCACAGATTTGCAATTTACAATGTGTGTGTCATATAATCTATCATATACATACTCAAATAGACACACACACACATATGTGGGTCATTGACGTATAAGGTTTTTCAATGTGCCAAATTTTAAATACAAAAAATAAGAATATCTATTGCAGCTGTTCAAACATTAAGAATGTTGTGAATACATGAATTAATATTAAATTTTAAATTATGTGATTTTAGTGGTTTTTTTATATAGATGAATTGGCCGTGGCCTTAAAAATGTCATTTGGTGCGACCAATAAAAAAATTAAGTATGTTGAGAAAATTTGTTAATTCTGAGATAAATTCTCAGTATTAACAAATTTTCTCAACATACTTAATAATTTTTTAACAAGTTCTCAACAATAACAAGTGTTTAGATTAAAATGCTTGTTTTTCTTTTGAGTTTTTTTCAACAATGAGCTCTTATTTTACTTCCATAATGTCACAATCACCGTCTTAACAGTAGTTAATTGACTTATTTTTCCTGTAAATCAGATAAAACTGATAAAAATTCCAAAATAAAATAAAATTCATCTCAACATATTATCACTTTTTAATGTTTCAGCTACAGAAATTAGATATTTATTTTTTAATTTGATGTAGTTACTGCTATAATCAGTCACACCACTTGATGATTGGTTGCATCAAATGACATGAAGACCTTGTTTCATTAAAACAATAACAAACAAACAATAAATTCTTCAACAGTGTGTAAACAGTGTTTATGTAGTAAAATAGATAAGAGTTAAAATACATAATACATTATGAATTCATGCATAATTACCACAGTGGAATTTTTTTTTTCTTGAAAATACTCGTTTCTGAAATATTAGCAAAATTACTCAAATTACATGAAAAATATTCCAAATAATCCTGAAATGAACTACTTTATATGTATCAATGATCAACTTAATACAGAAGGCACAAAACTGCCACTCTTATGACATTTATCTGTGATTGA
>JAPTHA010000007.1:1993704-2004430 GCA_029814585.1 Gymnapogon annona
ACACACACACGTATATACACACACACACACACACACACACACACACACACACACACACACACACACACACACACACAATCCATATAGAGAGAGAATAAGAAAAACTGAGTGAAAGCTACTTTTCAGACACTTTTAGTTTTATTTCCGGAATGTTTGATTCTGATTGACAGAATTCTATGGTCCATTATTTCAGTTATTTCTGTTGCGTTAATAATAATAGGCACCTTTGGGCCATCCCAGTAAAGTGAATGGTACCCCGAAGACCCACTCTAAGTCGGAACCAGTGGTCAGATCAACTGTACTGATAGCAGAAATAACCTAGAATACAAAGTTTTGTTTCTTGCTGGGTGGAGAAATTGGAGGATCCACAAAAAACTTGAAGAACATGGGGAACGTTCTTGCTGTGACACTACAGTGCTTACCAGTTTGTTGTATGTTATAAATAATGGATAATCAGATTATAACACATTTTTAGAAATGTCGTTCTTGACACATTTTAGTGCAGGCCTAATATGTATTATGCTACAAATTACTCTAGACAGTTTTTGGTATTGTTTCTTTCACTTCTTCATTCTAAGTGCAAATGTAATCTTATTATTCAGTGGTTGTAAACACCACATTTCTTTGTGACATTAACAGTCAATGCTTCTAGGCCTATTGGTCTACATGCACATAAACAAAAACATTACTGCTTGCAAACGCAGGGGAAAGTTGTACTGACATACTTCTGATTAGCATCTTCTCATAATTGTCTTTGTTGCTCTTCAAGAACTCAACATTTTTTTCACTCCATCACTACAGCCTTGCCCTGTCTAATTCATTTTAGATAGTTGACAGAACCTTCATTTTTTCAGTTTGTAAATTCTCAAATATAATTGGCCTCACAAATGTAACACTGGTCTGGCTCTCCTCTAACCATTACATATCTTGGCCCCATTTAATGACTATTGTGAGGAGTCCAAATGGTTTATGCTTTTATTGGCCAAACTACAAATATAAGTGTAAAAAAAAAAGGAACTTGACTGGATCATTTTCACTTACGACTTTATTTCTGGAGATGGAACGATTTCAGTGTTTTGGCCTAGTCAGCATTGGTGTTCTGCCTTCTATAATACAGAGAGGATCTGTTTTACACTACACAATTGCCAACTGGGTGGCACCACTCCTGAAATAACACTATCGCGACAAAAGAGTTGTACAGTAAGTGACACTACCACAGGTCCACAACTACAACTATCTGCATGCAGATCTGTAGTATACTTTTCTATAGATTTCATATGTTGGAGGAACTTCCAGTATGAAAAAAAAATGTGGTCATTTCAAATCAGTTTCAAAAAAATATTTTTCAGAAATGCTGGCTCATGGCATGGTTTGCCACTGATTAAGAACAAATGTTATATTAGTGTCTAAATAAATGTGTTTTATATTTGAATCTGTCAAATTTGCCCTGCTAGAGCTCATTATCCAAACTTGAAAGTTCTGAACAACACATGGGCACTGCAGCTTTTACCAAGACAAAATGTCACACTTCACAAAAACATACACATTCCCATTTTTACTACAGTAATGTGCAATGAACCGCAAAGCAAAATGTAACTTATGTGAAACAGAAGATGATAAGTTATACATATGGAACATGAAACCTAACAAAGAAAAAGAGAGCTCAGGAAGATAGAAACAGTGGAGAGAAAAAGCACAGACAGCGGTAATCTCCCAATACAAATGGACTGGAGTTGAATGTCCTGAAATGCTGAAAAGGTCTGAAAAGTCATGCCCCACATCTCCCTTCTCTCACGGGTGGTGGTCCCTCGAGGGTAGTAAGGAGAGCGGATGGACACAGTGTTGAAGAAGAGTTTTTGGTGATATGTCTGTCTATCACTGGCAGGGGTCATCTCAACACCCTCTACTTGGGGCCAAATATGAAAATAAACCCAACCCTCAAGTCCTAGCCGAGGCCTTATCTCAACAGAGGTCAAGGACTCTTCTCAAAATACTTTGTCTGGCTCGTTCATTTTGTCTGAGCCACACTTGTCCAGCCAACAGGTCAACTATCCATCCTTTTCAGCCAGGCGACTTTCTCCAACAAGCTGTAGCTGTCAGACACCAATAATTTGACATGACATTACGCAGACTCCCATCTCAAATAATCATAACCATCCCTTGACAGACCCCCGCTATGCCCCTTTACCCCTCCTCCCCCTCCCACTTTTTGAGGAGCCATTTTGGTGCTATTACAGCATGATTGTCATACAACACTGGATGAGACAATTTGACGTGGAACGGAGTGGTGTTCTCTCTCTCATTGCGGCCGTGGGCTGGAATACAGGACTCGGTTTCAAACACATGTCTGTTATTTACAGATCGGTTTTCCACCGCCACGCCATCCAGGGGCTTAGAAACGCCTGCTCTGCCTTGCCAGGACTAAGTGCATGCAGATTGTGCCTACTCAAGGTATATACACATGCACTTGAGTATGCTATGTGCAAATGCAAACCTCCTCAGCATGCGTGCACAGACACAGACGCAGATAGGAATTCTTGCTCTGCAGCCACTCTTCTTCTTTACACACCACCATGACTATCCGGTGATTACCCTGCGAGCCAAATCATCACCCCCGTCAGCGTCAGCTCCCTGGAAAACATTTGCTCCTCTGCAGTGAAAGGCAAGAACGTTGTGAATTGCACAGCGGTGGCGGTGGTGGTGATGATGATGATGACCACACCTCTTATGTCTCATTTTTCTTCTTTCCCCAAACAGCTCTTTAGAGGCTTCCAGTTGGCTAACAAGGATGTGCGCTAAAGTTGTAACATAACACAAAATATCAAAAAATTATGAGGCAGCACTGCCAAGATGAGACCCTTTCATGTAGTTGAAAGAGCTCTACTGAGCATGTGTAACATCAGGAGTATAAATCTTTTCAAATTAAGGTCCTTAACGTTAAAGATCTTTAACTTGATACTCTGACATAGGTAATGTATGCCCTTCCACCTCGAGATCACTCATTAAGTGACTAATATCCCGTGTTACAAATGTTCAAACACATCAGCTCCTATTTATGTAAAGAGTGTCATGTAATGCTCAAGCACAGCGTTAAATCCAACTCATGCAAACCCCTCATTAACTGCAGGGTTACCAGTGAAGGCTTAAAAAGACATTGGGTTCATGAAAAGACAGTAGACGTCAGGGCCATCTAGGCTTACCAAAGGACTGATAGCCAGATTATCTAACCACCTCCGCCTGGGCGCCACACCTCATGGCTTCCCTCCAGTCATTTTCACAATGTGAGATGAAGGTGGGATGCCTTTAGTTCCCAGGAAAAGTTTGCGCTTTGGAGACCAAGGTGGGAACTGAACACCGCTGAGCTGATTAACCAGCCTCTCACTCTGAGAAAGGGATACACTGTGTTTGTTGGGTCAATTGCATAGAGTACCACTTTATATTTATAAAGGGATTCTCAAATGGCTCTAATTAGTCTGTAAACACCTTGTAATTCATTAATAAGCTGTGAAAATACATCACAAAAAAGGCACATTTATACCATTTTCACCAAATGGTGAGCCAATAATTGGGGATGCATTTTTCATTTTCAATAATGATACCTTTCCAGGTTATAAATGGCTCCACCTCATTAAAAATTGCCTAAAAAGCTGATAAAGGGACCTGTATTTACTCAGCAAAAATAACTTGCTAAAAATTCAACCAATTAGTTAGATTTGTGCAGTACAAACCTGATATTGATAGTGAGGCTGAATCGATGTAGAAAACTATTGGTATCTATTGATGACTTTGGAATTATAAAGTAATCAATAATCTGATGATTTAAACTTCAAATTCTGTAAATCTGTACTGTCAGTACTAATATGGGTGCTTTTACCTGTTATGAAGGCATATGGAGGCTGAAATTATTGTGGAAATTTAAAATTTTTTACTTTTGTTCATTTATTTTGACATTGCAGTTCTACAAAATATTTAAGTTTTTCAATGTTTTTCACACATTTTTTAAACACCAAAATGAGAGGCTAGCAGCTGTTTAAAGTTAGCTGGTTGTGTCACCACAGCCTTTATACAGCTGAGAAAATCTGGGCAAGTGGAATAACGAGACAAACTGAAATTAGCTAAAAGAGAGGTCTGGCTCTTGGTGCTGACTAGGTGAACTTACTTTGCCTGTCTAACCCACTGATTGAAAATATTTTTTGTTGTGAATTTTGGTGGATGAGTGAGGGGAGTGGCTCAACCTGACTAAAAATGTTAATTTCCAAGAGTATGGGTGAGACTTTGATTTTCTTAACCCCATTCAAAGATCTCTTAAAAAACAATATTATGACACCATTACTGTGTCCATATCATTCAATCAGCTAATTATCCATATATTCAATGCACCTCAGTATAGTTCCTTGCTCAGACTGCTGCAAGAATGTGAACATATGCAACCCAAACCACCAAATATGTCCTGGAATGCATTTTGATTGTGTTCAGACCTTGAAATAAAATCATTCTTCTCTCAAACTCCAAGTATATGTACTGTACTGTGTGTGGAGTAGTAAGGGGATGGTGAGTTTGGTTTATTCAGGGGCTCAGTTTTAGATACAGGACAACTTATTCAACACAAGCAGAGCAAGGCCCATAACGAGAGGCAGAGGCTACAAGAGCTTTGGTAAAGAACCCCCGACTGAATATAAAAGGGGTTGGAGGGGATCAGCTTCGGAGAAGAGAGCGCAGGGACCTAAGGGACTCATCTGAACACAGCAGCGCTCTCATCAGAAATCACAGCAGCCTTGGTCTTTTTCTACATGAGCCAACTCTTTCCTTTTGCTGGTAATGCAGCTTTTGTCTGTGGTGAACCACAACTGTGGTGTATTCTTTGTCCCCAGTTTGTGTCATATTCCTTTGTTTTTATTGTAGAAGGATTTTATGCACAATGATTATATCTGTTACAAGGCTGGGCAGTCTCGCAATGTTAGATCTTAATTTGTCATATGATCCACTGTTCAGAGGGACCAAGTCTTTAATGAACAAATAACTGTTCTGTGAAAACTTTCCAACTGGGCTAACAGGTTCTAAATGGACCATTTATTTGTTTAATTAGAGTATTTTACAAATGGTGTTACACAAAGGCACTGCACTAACCAATAGGTTTCATTAAAGCTGCTTTTTGATCCATTATAAAACTCCGGTGAGACAAATTAGTCTCCCACAGTGCGGGTAATTAATAGAAACACTGCAGCTACATGTACAGGAAAATATGGACTCTTGGCTTAACTTCAGACAGGTATCATCAATATTATAATAATATTGGTCCAGGATGAGCGTCCAGTAGGTTGTGTCAGGAAGGGCATCCGACATAAAAACTCCTGCCAAATCAAATATGTGAATTGGATTCGCTGTGGCGACCCCGGAAGAGAAAGATGAAAGAACTCATCATCTTACAATTTTTTAAAAAGCTACCATTCACGGTCTAAGCTTCCAGAAACTACACAAAGCTAGAGAAAGACTCATAACTCACCGAAATGTAAGAAAAATTATACATGAAAGAAAATTCATACATAACTAATCTGTCACATTCATTGTAATCACCATGGTGGGCTACTGCTTTACAGTCAACATTAAAGCAGAAACACTCACTTACTGTATGCAACAAACAACAAGGTGGCACACTTGAAAACCTTCAGCCTTGACTTATGGAAAACTATCTAAACATTGACTGTCACTGATATGTTGATTTTAAAATGTTTAATACTTAATGAATTAATACTAGAATTGGTTTGTTTGATATATGTATGATGAAGATGATTATTCAGCTATTTAAGCTAGCAAAATTTGCTCAGACCCATCACGTGGTGTAGTTTGACACTATCAAATATGAGCTTACGATAGGACCTCTGAAAATGCGTCAAAACATTGCAACTTTCAAGGAAAAGAAAACAGCAACTGCGCTTTGTAAGGCGTGAAAGGCAATGGATATTGGATTAGCTAAAAAAACATCAGGAAGCAGCACATCTGACAGTAAGCTGTTGTTGGAAAACATGGCATGACAGCAGAGTGATAGATAGGATATAGATAAGGCTGAGTAACAATGCTTTGATGCATATGGGGAAAGACCGACACCCTGTGGTATCTTCAAATCAGTCACTGCCAAAGTTTTTGCAGATACCGACTCCACAGTCGGGCTTACTGTGAGCGGTGTGGATTCCGCACATACTGTCTGGAGACTTTTGAGATTTCATAGAGGAGCGTACCAGTTTCCTACATATCAGTACGGTGTCATGTCCACCTTTCCACAATGAGTCCAGTGCAAGTACATGCATACTTCCATGAAGTCAAGTACGGCCAACTCTGTGGGGACCTTTGACTTATCAGTTGCACTGACTGGACCTCATCAGGCGACCAACTGATGACAATGCTCTGTGGCCAGTAAGGCCAAGGGTAAAAATCTTTTACAGTTAAGATTACCAATTGTGATAGTAAACTGTATAGGCAGTATTGCACAACATTGCAAGAGACAAATGAACTGATATTTTGTAATATTTGTATGTATTTTCTGATTGTAAAATTGTCAAGCTTTCAGTTCTCTTTTACACATAAGAATTAATTTTAAAAGAACCATAAACAGGGAAAATGCAGTATTTCATAGAGTGTTTGAATTTTGGATTGTTTCTAGCTTTAATAGTGGTAAGCAACGGAGTATATTTAAGCTTTTATAGTTATTTACCCTGCAGGAATTTGTGTTACGGCAGTACTGCGGCATCCGCTGTGTATTTAGCTTGCAAATGAAAATGAGTCCAACTCTAATGTAGATTAATGTAATGTGATAATTACGCACAACGATTAAAAAAATAAACAATATGTCACACAGAAGTGAACAACAATGACAAATAAACTCAATCACAAACCACCTACTACAGGCATGGAATACACAAATGTATAGCAGGCTGGAAAATTGACTCATTTTTACCTCTTAGCCGAGGGGTATTGTAATTGTTCGGTCATCTGTCTCTCTGGTGAATGAATTCATTCTACTGTGGCGATATTAATACCCTCCAGTGACATCACATTCTAATCTGAAGAATTTATACTGCGGGTGCATTGTGCCTTGGAGCCCAAGCATAAAAAAATCTCCATTTTGCACACCTACTTATATTTACAGGTACGTCTGCTTTACATTGTCTGTAGTCCAGACAACAGTTCATACTGGAAATTCCTATTTAAAAATGTTGCTTGATTTCTAATCAAGAAAATATTAAAATATATTTTGATTCAGAGATATTTAGATTATCCATGGTTTTCAGAAATGTAAAAAATTAATTTTATTGGCAGCCAATTTCCCTTCAGAACAGTTTTTTGAGCGACTCTTTTCTGTCTCTGAATAACTGGGTATTTATAAAGAAAGACAGATGCCATCATTGTCAACCTCCGCTAACACAACCAAACAGCTGAAGATGCACAGCTCACCTCTCCTACAGTAACTGCATCTCAGGGCATTCTGAATGTGTCACATGAATGTTCCCACTGCATGTGATGAAATGTAAAGCAGATGGTCATCTGTAAACAAACATCACTTAAAGCTTGATGCGTAAACAATACCAGTGACTGTGACTTAAAAAAACTTGTACAATTCCAAACCAGACTTTACTGTATTAAAGATACGCAGATACACATATACACAGATGTTTCCAAATATGATTGCAGGGATTCTCACTGACCAAAGTGACTCCAGAAAGAGGATTTCACCTCTCAAACCTGATTAAATACTACTGGACTTGACAAGGAAAATAACTCCAGTACCTCTCAGTCTGCTGCCACTAACTGCACATTGTACACCCACATGCCACAGATAGATTATTGAGTGGGTTTCAACAGCATCATAGCACTTTCCACTTTCTGTAATCACAGAAAAATAAACTCTACAGGAGCAAGTCCAGCTGTCATGTTCTTTTTTAGTTAATTTGCAGATGTAAGTGGCACCATGCCTACATGTATACAGCTCCACTTCAGCACAATGCCACTATGGATTAGTGGCCAGTGGTAAAGCTCTACTGCCCTCTATAGACCACGACAGGAATGTGTTTCAACTCTCAGAGAAAGGGATTTGTTATTCTCATTAGAAACTCTGGGATCTGATTTCCTCAAGAATATCACTTAAAGATAGATGGCAAATGGAAATCAGCCAGCATGTTGATCTTCATCTCCATTCTCTTCTTGTAAAATCCTCTTTTAAGAGCAGCAATGAAAAAGGAGCTTGGGAGTTTGTGAAAAATACATCAGAGATTGGAGCACTCCACCATTCTGGGGCATGACTAAAAGGCAAGAGGAAAAAGGATGCACATTGAGAGAGTTGCCAGAATGTCAAATTGGAACAACATGAGCTCATTCCCCCAATAACATGGGGCACAAACTGAGAATGAGACACAAGGACACAGAGACAGGGATGGGGAAGGGAGGGTGGCAGTGACTGAAGGAAAAAAAAAATAAACAGTAAAAACACACAGAAAAACACATCCACCAGAAGGAATGATGGGGTTGTTAGTGGTTTGTGAACCAGATGAAATATTTTAACCAATTTGATTGTTTGTGAAAGAAATCATTCTGATCGAAACCCCAATTGCTGCCAACTGGTCGCCTGGTGTGCCTCAGGGTAATGCAGCCTGACGTGTCAGAGTAAGAGGAGAGGCTTTAGAGCCAGGAGGAGTAGATGGGGGCGGTCAGCAGCTGCCTTGCAACTTCAAACGCAGGGAAGTGTAAAAACGGACTATTTTAGGGGCTAAAACAACTAACGGCAGGATTAGAGGAAGTCCAGTAAGTGGCCTTGGGCGGCAGTCGAGCTGAGCCAAAGAGAAAGAAACCTCTTCCAACATTTTAGTTTCTTTAGTTTTAGTTTTTTTTTAGTGTCTTTCAAAATTAATAGTATTGGTTTCTATGCCATAATCTGAGTTGTGACCCCCCAGTCTGCTGTTCATTGTGTTACAATAAATAATAAAGTAGTTCATAAAGTACAGTACATTATACAAGGGAAACAGATTGCATCAGAAGACATTAACAGGACAAAGGTGCTGTTTATTCCACAGTATGTTTATTCAATATATTCTGTTTAATCAAGCCTGGTAATTTATTGTTACTAAGATTTTAAAGTCTGCATGAGCTGCACAATTTTTAATGGCCTATTTCTATTTTCTGTCTCGAATAAGTAAGTCTTTCATGAACACTGTAGTGATTTAAAGACTTTAAAATCTGGAGAAAAATCATTCTTCAGTTACCTCAGATGTGCAGTTTCTTATTTAGTTTCACAGACGTTAATTCCTTCTTCATAGTAAAAAGGAACTGTTTCCTTTCTGTATCTACTTCAATCAATCGATCAATAAATACTTAATTTATCCCTATAGGGAAATTGCTGTGTTCAGCAGCTCACATGAATAAATACAAAAGCAAAAAAAACAAAGGAATTGCACAGTCTGATGGCAGAGGGGATGAAGGATCGCCTAAAGTGCAGTGTCCTGCAGCACAACTATAGCAGTCGGTCGCTGCGTTCACTCTTTTGTTGATACACAGCGGGTGGTTGGGATCGGTCAAGATGCTCTGCACCTTGCTTATAGTCCATCTCTCAGCGACCCTCCCCACATTATCCAGATCTCGTCCCACTACTAAACCAGCTCTCTTAATGAGCATGTCCAGCCACCTCCTGTTCTTGTCCATCTGGTTGCCCCTCCAGCAGACAGTAGAATTAAAGCAGGACACTCTCCACCACGGACTTATAAAACAATTGTAAAACATTGAAATGTGTGTACCACTATCGAATTCAAAAAGGAACTAATCCAAAAGTACGATGGTGGTGATCGTGTCTCCGACCTCGCCAAGGACTACAACATGGCAAAGTCCACAATGAGCACCATTCTGAAGGAGAAGGATGTTATAAAAGCGAATGTTGCGGTAGCAGTGAAGGTGATTAGCAAACGTGTCTCTAGATAGATATTTTAAATGTAAAACTAATCCTGTTGAAGAAGCCTGATATCAAAGAAACCTTGGGAAAGTACCCCATAAGAGGAATTTATCCCTGTAGTGCTGGAGGAAGACTCGTCTTTGAAGTAATGACTCCCCCCCGCCCCCCTCCCTCTCTTTCCTCCACGCACTCAGCTGTTCATCGACAGGTAAGAAAAAAATGACATTGGTTATATTTTATTATATGTTACTATTATTTACATACATTTTGTTATTGTTACTTTATTTCTGTTTAAATGACGTTACGATTATAAAATGGGAAGCAATTCCACACTGAAGAACAAATTAAATTCTATTTCTATTATTTCAAACGGGGAAAATTAATTCGGTACTCGACCAATTCGGTATTTAAATTCTGGACCATATTATGGTCGAGAACTGAGGTTTGACTGTAGTTAAATTTTTTTATTCCAAGGATAAATCTTATGATGACATATATTGATATTCTCTGACTGCGTAAATCTCAAGACGCTGCTACAGTAGCAACTGAGATCTCCCTCATTCGATGTCTACTTTTACGCCAGCAAAATTTCCTAAAAATCCGACAAAGCATTTATGCAATTGTATCAACTTATATAATTCATGCATATAATGCTGCATATAATATCACGCACATAATACTTAAATAGTGCCTTTAATAAGAAACCAGCTCCTTATAATGACCAGATAATACCACTGACCTGAGTTCATTTGAATATCAGCAAAATCATTCATTTTGACTTTTTAAATCCAACAT
>JAPTHA010000007.1:2010473-2034752 GCA_029814585.1 Gymnapogon annona
ACACACAAAAAAAACCCAAGCTCGGGTTCCCTACCAGGAACTTGAGGGTCCTCCGCAGTCTCATTGCTGTTCCTACAACTGCGCTTTCCTGGACTGATGAGGGTTTCAGGATGCAGGACCCTCAACTCTGAGTTTGTTCCAGGGATCTGCTTTAGCTGCTCCTCTAGTATGGGGGTCACTGTCCTGAGTGCTCCAATCACCATGGTTACTACCGTCACCTTCACTTTCAGAGCCTTCTCCAGCTCCTCTCAGACACTTGGTATTCCTCTAGTTTCTCATGTTCCTTTTTCCAGATATTCTCATCATTTGGTATTGCCGCATCCACTAGAAGGGTTTTCTGCTGCCCTTTATCCACCACCACGATATCTGGTTGGTTTACCATTACCACCCAGTCAGTCTGTATCTCAGTGTCCCACAGGATCTTGGTTTGGTCATTCTCTACCATCTTTGGAGGTGTTTCCCACTTTGACCTTGGAGTTTCCAGCCCCTACTCTGCATAGATGTTGGTGTATTCTTTTCCAGCCACTTGGTTATGCATTGCATAGATGAACTTTTCCTGCCAGCATCTTACACCCTGCAGTCATGTGGTGGATTGTCTCAGGTGCCTCTGCACAACCCCCAACCTTGGATCCTGCCTGGTGTTTTATATCTGGGTCTCTATCACTCTGTTGCTCAGGGCCTGCTCATGTGCAGCCATGATGGGTGCCTCTGTGCCGTTCAGCCCACTTCTTGAGATCAGTCATGTTCTGGTGGTACATCACCAGAAAATGTGGGGGCGTGTCCTCCCGTGATGGCCCCTCCTTATCTGCTCGCCATTCACTGAGCATGTTTAATCATGGATAGTGTCTCTCACACTCACGAGTCCTCGGCCTTCTTCCTTTCAGCTTGTGTACAGTGTCAGGGTGCTGAATTTGGGATGGAACCCATCATGCATGGTGAGGAGCTTCCTTGTCTTAAGATCTGTGGTCTGCATCGCTTCCTTTGGCCACCATATTATTCCAGCAGAGTGCCTGGTCATTGGCAGGGTGTAGCTGTATTATATTATACGTATAGCATTTCCAGAGGCAAAATGTAAATAAAACTGAGCATAAGTAAAAGATGCAGTGCATGAGTTTTTTTTTCCTTCCAGTGGAAAAATATTCCAGTTACCTTTCAGTATATGGTAACTCAAGTAGACATGAGACCTCTGCATCTACGCCTTACCTGTGTTTTCATACTATCCCAACTGTCTAATCATAGGAAACATTGGAAAGGAGAGAACATTAAATATGTGAATGATAGTTGTAATATTTTCACAGTAGACATTTTAAGGAAGGAAACAGATAATTGGTGTTGTGATAAAGGACCGCTCCCCTCAATATCACAGCACAAACACTTAAAAAAGCAACTTAATTTTGTCATAATAAGATAAAATGCACTCAGGACATTTATATTTATACTTGGTCTTTTGATTTAGACAGAGGGAAGACAGCTTCAAGATGATTTTTAAGTTACTGCAGATTCAAGACGACACAAGAAGAGAATCCATGTGATGGCTCAGTGTTTGTCTCTATTAGTGGTTATAATTGTGGGTCCATCCACTTTTCATCTGCGTTTCAGAGAACAGAACACATCATCAAGCTTATTATTATTATTATATTCTTTACTAAGAATCAGACACCATCACTGACATAATGTAGATTCTTCAGTAAACACATTAAACTTCAGCAAATAACCAAATGTTTTAAAAACAAATTCAGAAGGTTACCAACATAAATTTACATCTAGTGGATTGCAGTCTGTATTTTCAGTCCTGATGCTCATGCTCTTGTCCTGGTATTAGCCAGCGAATGCTATCTGTCCGCAGGATGGCATACACTGTAAAGCCAGTGATAAAAAGGACAGAAAAGACCAGCAACCAATCAATGTTCTTCACAGCAATGCTGGAGAGTGGACCAAGGTGGTCTGCTTCTGTCACGTTTCTGTCTGGACCAGGTTCGATCCCTGCAGCACAAAAACATTGTCATCAACTTATGGGTAGTACAGAATCCAAACCATATGGTCACTTATCATGGACAACATTATGGGTTACTTCATACAAGACACCAACACAAATACTGTACTTCTCAGAGTGCTAATATGGAAACCAAGTAAAACACTGCTGTGGATGATGGCAGCAAACTACTTACTAAAATGCCAACCTTTAAATAAACAAATAAATAAATATTAGTTAAATATTTACATTTCTGTTTTCTCACGTAGCCCTCGTCAATGGGGGAAGTGAAACTGTACTACTGCTCTCTTCTCTGCCACCAAATTCCTTTAAGTTCAAAAGACATTTTCCTCACAAAATTCATAGGCTTCTGCTCTACTGCTGCTTTGATTGGTAAGGTTTTTTTAAATTAAGGAAATTGAAAGTCTGCAGATTCAACCTTTAACAAAAACAAAACAGTCGTTCAATAACAAAAACTATCACTGCAATAGCAAGCCGTTGTTCTGTAAGGTAAAAATTTCAAACAGACCACATGACAAATTCCCATTGCTTCACAGTCCAGACCTTATGATCCCTGTTCTCTTCAATAATTATCCAATGGAAGGTTCCTACCTACCCGCCAAGTGGGGGTCTCATTGGCTAGACTGTGTACAGAAATGTTCAAATTCAATCACCATCAACACTGTTATTTGTTGCTTTCATTTAAAATATTAATTTCAGATATTCTTTTATGTAACACTTAAAGAGAGGCTGTATACCACCAGAGATATCATACCTCCTGTCAGGTTGACAAAGTTTTTGTCAGAAGATTCTGGTATCTTAAGCTATACTATCTCTGGTGGTTATACAGCCTGCCTTTAGTGGTACGTAAATGAATATCTGAAATTAAAATTTTAAAATCAAAGCAACAAATAAAAGTGTTGAAGATGACTCATTTTGATCATTTCTGTACACAGTCTAGCGAATGAAACCCCCACTTGGATCTAACAATGCCAATAGGTAAGAACTTTCCACTGGATAGTTATTGAAGTAAGCAGGGAGCGTAAGGTCTGGACTGTGAAGAAATGGGAATTTGTCACATAGTCTGATCAGTAAAATGTTTTGTAGCAGCATGAACGTCAAGTATCTCCTTTTGTCTATACCTGTCTGATTAACAAGGAAGGACATCAGTGTCTCCAGCGTCCTCTCTGTGTGATTGAAGCGGGCCATGGGTTTGGCTCCTTGGAACAGCAAGATGTTTGGAACCGCCACTGTCCCAAACCTTGTGGAAAGGCTGCCAAGAGACAGGGGACAACAGATGATATATTTTAATTTACTCCAGCATCCCTTATATGGTCTAATTCACTGAGTAACAGACAAAGCGGCACATCATTTATCATAATGAACTTTCAAGTACTCAAATTGTACTACTTTTGTTCCCTGTAGCATCAGTAATGGTCTGCTGTATTTTAAGGTGTTCATAATGGGACATGTAAGTGATCTTTAAGTACAAACCTGTCTTCTAACACACCATCTCTATGGGATAAAACATTAAAGAATAAGTCACAATGTCTTATCAATCTAAGAAAATAATCTGAAATTTTTGAAGTTAGAACTCTTTGCTCAGAATCAAATGTAGGGTTGTCTTTACAAATACATAAAGTATGTAGTTTCTGTCACTCAGGGTTTCACAGTATAACAGCAACAAAAGACGTAGTAGGTAATGGAGTGAGACCATGAAGTTGTGTTCAATATTGCTAAAAATATGTCTGGTGTGAATCAGGCAGAAATAATGTTTAGCGATGTGGTAATTTAATGGTTATGTTTACTTACTAAGTTTTGTCATTCAGATGAAAACAAAGTTAAGTAACTTTAAAAATTCACTTTACTAAAAAGGTCATGATGGAATTTATTGGTAACAAAATTAAACGGGTAATCTCACAGGATATAATTACATTATTCTCGGAATTTCAAATTAACCTTAATAAATGTAAATGTTAGCAAAATGTATAATGTAAGCTTTGTCAGCAATGGTGCGTATTACAGCTGTCAAAGCTAATTAATAGTTTAAAAATTATTCTACTTAAACCAAGACAAAAGAAAACTTAAAATCTGTTCCTTAAAAGAGAAAAAAAATTTACAAAGAAGAGAAATTACCTGCTGTGCTGAGAGGCATCCAGTGCCAAGAAGTGCATACAGGGAAACACTCGAGGCAGGGCATTGAAGTGTGGTGCCAGTGTGGCTGAAAACTGGCACCAGGTGGTGAAGAACAGCACCACAGAGCACTCTGTACTGTTTGCATTCAGGAAATCCGTTAAGTCCTAAAAGAAAGGAGGAATATGAATTGCAGACTGAGGACTAGATTTAAGTCTTAACTGGAAAAACATTAATAGAAAATCCTCTTTGGGCTGGTAAACAGTTCATTTGAGAATAAACTTCTATTTAAGGATCAAATCTTGTTTCTCCTCTTTGGCAAGGGCATGTGATTTTAACCTTTTTTTGGGGAGATATCCTTCTGCTTTTAATACATTGTACACACCTGATCAAAAATTTACGACCAGTTGAAAAGCTGTTTATTTCTTGCATTCTACATTTGATACTGTTAAGTTTCGTTTAAATCTACTGAAGCTAGTGTTAAATACTGACAAATATAAAGTTATAATCTTTACAAATGGAAAACGGCTACCTTCTCAGCTCCCAAAAACTAAAACAGCTGAAGGGGAAAAAATCCAATTGGTATCATCTTATAAATACTTGGGTATTATTATTGATGAAAAACTGTATTCTTAGGAAAATGTATTCTTGAGCTCCTTCCGTCTTACCTTTGTACCTACATGAGGACAAATCAACAACACTATGCTCTGCGCTCACAAAGTGCATCTTGATGGTGGTTCCTAGAGCCAGAACAATGTTGGGAAAGACTGCATTTCAGTACACTGTCCCCTCTACATGGAATGTCTTACAACAGGGCCTAAACCATTTTAAGCTAGTTACTTTAGGTGAATTTAATCCTATTTTAAAAGGAGCGGGAAATAAATTAGCTTGGTCAGTCTAACTGTTATTAAAATTGTACAAATGATTATTCTATAATCAATCAAAAGTTTATGACACAGCCTTTAAAAGCCAAAATTTGGATTCAGTGTCATTTTTGGGCGTGGTCAGATTGTTGAGCTGCATAAGTAAGGCTTCTTGCAATGTGCCATTAGTTCCTTACGCCCACCTGAGAAAGGACTTCGTCCAGAGGAATAACATCACTCCTTTCAGACTTAATAAAAGTGGACATGAGTTACAGACAGTAGATGCCCTCCGTGAAGCCACCTTCACCACTAGGACCAACGTTCCTACTTGCTTCCTGGAAACACTCACATCAAGAATGTTGAAACGAGCTTCTGAAGTGATCAACTACTATTCAGCTACTCATTATTTAATACTTTTTTGGAACTTTTATTTAGTATTTCAGGAGAGTTTCAGGTTTTTGAACTGCGGCCTTAAACCAGTGATCACCTAGGTTTAGTCTAGGTTTAGTCTAGGACACTTAGACTCCTCTCTGGAAAGGAGACCATATCCATCAAGGAGAGGAACCTGGCAGCCCCAGGACGCACTGGAGGGATTATATCTTGCTGGCCAGGAAATGCCTTGGCATCCCCCAGAAGGTGGTTGAGAAAAAGGAAATCTCAATTTCTCTACTTAAGTTGCTATGCCCTCAATCTGGACCCAAATAAGCAGAAGATGCACCAATGGTAAATTTAAACAAAAGTGTCATCTTATCTGTTGGTTCATGCTGCGTTCCTTCATTTCTCAATTGGCTGATTGCTTAGGGGAAGACTACAACTTATGACAGTTACGGACACAGTCATAATTTGATGTGTTTTGAGAGCCTCAAGTCTCTTTGTAGTGTAAAGAGCAAAGATTTTTTTTAGCACAAGTTTCCGAGCTTGAGGTTCATAAGGCACTTGGTGAGGTGAGCCAGCCTCTCTGCGGTGATCTTCAGCACAGCAATCTCCTGCACCGTGGTCGCCCTCTTGTTCTTGGTACCCTCTCAATTGTAAGACAAAGGTCTTCTTCTTCTTCTTTTGGCTTTTCCCTTCAGGGGTCGCCACAGCGAATCACTGTCCTTAATCTAAGCTTGAATCACTGTCCCTAATCTAAGCTTGTCCTCTCATGCCAACTACCTTCATATCCTCTTTCACTACATCCATAAACCTCCTCTTTGGTCTTCCTCTAGACCTCCTGCCTGGCACTTCAAGACTCAGCATCCTTCTACCAATATATTCACTCACTCTCCTCTGGACATGTCCAAACCATCTCAGCCTGGCCTCTCTGACCTTATCTCCAAAACCTCTAACGTGTGCTGTCCCTCTGACGTACTCGTTCCTAATCCTATCCATTCCGGTCACTCCCAAAGAGAAACTCAGCATCTTCATGTACATAATCTTTTGTACATGGGGCTGCACAGAATCACAGTTTCTACCTGCCTCATATACATATACAGTAGTTACCTGTGTAGCATTGAGGATCTGGACTGTGAAGGTATCCATTCCTGTGGTATTCCTCTTATCACAGTTGACCTTGTACATCTTTGCAGTCTCTGTGGTGTTTTGCTCCTCAGTAGCTGTAACATCTGCGTGTACCATTTCCAGAGCAACCTGGAAAAAATGTGAATAATTTGATGATGTGCTAACATGGACCTTAGGTGATATTTCCCATTGAGAGGTTACAACAGGTTGCAACGTGTGTCTAAACCAAAAAGATTTTTTATGCTCAGGAAAGTCTCTTCAGATTGGTGTGATTAAATTATGCCTATTTTAACATCTCTCAGTGGACTACAAATGCTGTGAAAGTGCTGTAGACAGGCACAAATTGTAAATACATGTACACAACAGGGCTACCAATTATCAGGGTTGTTTGTCTAGTTTTTGGGTGGTGCCGAGTACAATTCACACAAACAGTACATTTACAAAACAGAGAGGAATTGCTTTAGTCCAACATAACTGGATGGAAAGTTGTACCATGGTATTAAAATGAGTAAATCTCTACAAGAGAAAATATGTCTTAGTTAAAACTTGCCCCTTCAGTTTGCAGTTGCAGCACTGAGGTGAGTTTGTTCTTTCACACTGAGGGAAACTTTTGATAGGGAAACACACAGAAAGAAGAAAAAATATAATAATAATAATCCGACCACTAAGACGGAAACATTGATCCTCTTTCTAGAAGACTACATACAGCAAATCAAATTAAGGTCCAGTTAAGCACAGTTAATGATAATACTGAGTAGATGATACTTTTATACACTATAAACTATATTATAGTATTATTATAGTAGAACCTCCTACTATTTTGGAAACTAAAACCACATAAAAACTAAGTGATAATTTGGAATTCCTAAAAATTAAACTGTAGTCAATATTGAAGTGAAACACTAAATTAACTAAATACTAGATGTAAACTGATGAAAAATAGACTAATGAGTGTTTAAAAACTATAACACTGGAAATTCAGCACCAAATACTTACTGACCTGCTGTGGTGGTTCTGTGTTCTTGTCATTCAGTGACTCTCCTTCAGTGCTCAGATCGGGTGAAGCAAACTGACACTCATCACACGGCGGGGAAAAACCTGTCTGGTAGTTCTTCACGTTTTTAGGGAAGAGAGACTCAATGTCAGATGGATCAATGGGTGCTTCAGTCCCCATCACAGCATCTGCAATCTCAGCTGTCTTGAACTGTCTCTTTGGCAAAGAGTCCTGGTCCCCAGACTCCACAAATTTGGGGATGTTCTCCAAGTCAGACTCGATATCCCCTGCTGACCCAAACTGCAGTAGCTCATCATTCTCTGGAAACATGAACACTACATGAATCTGTGTACATATATTAGACCTTTTTCCAGTGTTGCTTGAAGCCACACGAAAAAAGGGAAGGAAAATAAAAAAGTAAACGTTAATGTCTTAGGGAGAAAATCAGAAAAATTGCTCTTTGAGAGTCTTTGAAACTACTGTATATAAAGCAGAAAAAGCATTACAATATATTAAAGCATCAAATTAACTCTGACTTGACTCATTATTCCTAACCACTAACATAATCATAAAGTTTTGGATTAAATAACGGACCTTACAATTGCAAATAGGAAAATTTAACAAATATGTTATGACTGAATTTCATTTGAGAATCAATGACTTAGCTTTTATGACAGACAGAATGGATAAATGTATACTGTTAACATTATGGGTTACTTTCACAGACTTCTATTCTCCCTTATGTTTACATGCAATATTCTTTAGATTTTATACAATATTAATTATCATCATGTTTTGTACATGCCCATTTCATACACCTTACAGTGTTTTTATACTTGACTTAGACATTTATAACAATTACTGTGAATATAACGAACGTCTCTTATTATACCGTTCAATAAAATGAGAAAATGAAAAAAGGCAGATTTGCAATACGGAAACGATCAAGCCATTACTCTAGGCCTTGAATTCAATCTCATCAAGTGTAGCAGCTTTACTGAAGACGTCCACATTTAGTATTACGTTTCAATGTGTTGGTTACGTATAATTTAAAGTGTCTCCTTGGTGTTTTCTTTCATCATCAGATCATTTACAGCTTCATGCAGAAAATCGGTGTGATATACCCACAAAATACGTGTTCATGTTAGCAGCATTGGGCTAGCTGCATTCGAACTAACTATCTCCACTCATTTTACCACCATGGCCAATGTTCAGTGATGTAATACAAAAGCAGTGTTGCAGTTTAAAAGAAAACTAGCAACGTTTTAGCAATGTATGTTTTAGCCGTGTTTTGCTACCACTGTTCAGCTAAAAAAATTCAAAACTTAAGCTTACCTTGTGTTCTCGCAGACTTCAAAACATTTGAAAGGTACAGCATAAATAATACAATATGCGAAATGGTGAGTTTATTTAAATCCCTGTTCATGTTTTTTGGAGTTCGTTAAAAATGAACAGCAAAAGAAGTGTAACAAATGCAAAGTGATAACATGATGGTGTTATTTTGATAGCGGGAACCAATGTGTTTGCAGTTTGCAGCGGAACATTTACGCTAAGACACCGATGGCAGTTCCCGATAGCCACTTCCGGATTTTCATTACGTTTCACGTTCACATTCATTCATTCATTCATCTTCCAACCCGCTGAATCCTTACATATTTTTTTCTAATTATTCTTCACGAAGACAAATATGTATCATATACCTCACTCATACACTATTCTGTTTGAAAGTAAACACGTGGAAAGTATGCAAATATTGCATTCCTTAAAAATAAAGGAAACTTGAACAGATTCGGTAAAATAAAATGTCAGAACATATATTTACCCACTACCCTCAACTTTATAATGGTGGCCATTAAAATTAGAAATTCAATCGCTACTAATCTGTTATTCTAATTTATCTTCTGACAGAAGTGGTTTAATGTGCATTTAAAACATATATACAATACAGCCTAATCTTTACTTTTCGTGCAAATATTTATATATTTTCTTTTTTCTGTCAACCTTTTTTTGGAAGTGTGTGTATGACACTGTTTTTGCTTTCTATATGAGTACGTCCCCTAATGTATATTTTTGATGTTCAAATGTTAATCCTCTGCGAGGGTGTTGTATTGTATTTTGTTAAATGTTCAATAAAAAAAAAAAACAAAAAACTTTATAATGGTGAGGAATTGTTGTTTTGTCATGTTTTGTTTGCAATTTCTATTTTATTTTCATGACTGTCATCTTAACATGGATTCCTACTGTGACCCAGTGTAGCTGTAGTGAAAATAAACACTCATTCTGCACATTAGCCAATAAACATCAAGAAAATGGGTAGAGCAGAGTTGGAGAGTAAAAGTAAGTAAAACTCAAATTAAGAACTCACAAAGCTTAAGCTTTGAAAAATTGATCGGTTTGATTAATCTATCTGAACGTTTTTAAAGACCAGATGACTCTTCTCTGTGGACACACTGTACAGACTGTGTTTAAAACCTCTAGTACGTGCAGGATGCAAATGCACAGCTGCTTTCAGTGCAGAGATTCATACCAAGGCCTTCTCTGGTGAAAAATATCAACCTAACAGAGGTAGTAAAAGACAGAAGTGTCGATTGTATAGTGTTTATTCTGAGAATATGCTTGTCATGCGCCCCCCCCCCCCCCCCCTCCCAGGGTTGCTATAGCTCAGGTGGTAGAGCAGGTTGTCCAATAACTGGTGGTTCAATTCCCACTCGCTCCTGATCATGTGCTGTTGTGTCCTTGGGCAAGATACTTCTCCCACCATGCTGTTCCCTGTAGGAATGTGTGAATGATCTTGGCGACTTGCCCTTGAGTATCTGGGATAGGCTCTGGTGACCCCTGCAACCCTGATTGTTTGCTTGTGTTTGTCTCCTGTGGTGCTGATTGGTTCATATTTCCTGGTATTTAGTTAATAAATGTTCTATGTTCCCCTTCAATACCAAGCACTTGTGCTTTATTAATCCTTACCCATTCCAATACCACTTCTAGCCAAAACATGTAAAAATTCTAAGTCTTTCTAGTGAATATAATATATAGTTAAATCTATAAAGCCAATATAATAGTGTTCTAATAAGACTAATGGTTTTCTCTATTTCACATTTAATGGAAACTTTATTAACACAATCTGCTAATGACATTGACTAGACAATTGATGCAAACATTTAAAGGAACAGTAAAGCAGAATCAGTGGCTGTGTTACTTTCAGATTTATTACACAACTTTTGAACATTCCACAACAATCATGCAGGAGTAAAATGGGACTTGTACAAAGCTTTACAGGCTGCATCAGTCACACTTTAGTAATAACTGGGCTTCATATTTTAACAATAAGCAAAATGTGAGGTAATATTTTTCAAATCAGAGTTTACAAATGACAGACCATGTGTTTAAAAATAAATTGAATTATGTAAATAGCAAAGTATTACAGGCTGCGTCTGATTTCACTTGAAATATTACAGATGAAAATAACAGCAACGTCAGGAAATTTGACTCCATTCTGCATGTATTTCACTATACCCATTATTATTTGTGACAATATCGTTTTCCACAGAGCCACAGAGAAATCAAAATCATACCTGGTGGGTGAAAACCCAGACACAAGTGCTTTCTTACGAACAAAAAAATCTTTTAGAGTGTGTTTAGGAACATATGAGTGCTTGACACTATACAGAAAAGTACATAATTAAACATATGCAACAATAGTGGTCTTTACTGTTTTTGTTAAAAAGAGTTCTGTTTTTTACAAGTGTACAACAAGTCTCTTAATGGAATGCAAAACAGAATTAACCGAGGTACTATGCAAGTTCAATCTAATGAATGGACATGTCATTTCAATTACAATTCTAACACAGAACTGGATTATCAACTGTAACCCTATTTTTCTCCTTCAAGCTCTGCAACATAGCCTAAAAATTTAATAGGAACGAAACATTTAATACAACCCAAAACAATGTGTTTAAAATGTTCAGATTATGTGGCATTCAGGCACCCTAATCAATGAGCTCAAGACAAATAATGGTTAAGTATCAAATATGGTTACATAAGAATTACATATACAAGAGAATAGCCTCTCCATATAAAAACAATGAAAAAAAGAACTAAGTTTACATTGTCATGTATGTTTCTTTGTCGATTATGAAAATTAGATGTGACACTGCAAAGGTTCTGAATGTATACAAACAATTGTAACATCTTTAAAGGTTCAATATGTAAGATTTGTGCATGCTAACATTAGCAGACTCCTTTGTAAATTAGTTTTACAGTTTACAGTGTACAGAAGCTGTACACTATCGATGATGTAGTGAATCAGAATGGATTTTTGCTGAAAAAGCTAGTTAAACTAATGCCATAAAATAACCGCCTTTGCACAAAAAAAGATTCACATTTCAAATATGGAGATAATGTCATGCTGGGAGGCAATTATTTATTGACTAACTTTATTCCAAAGTTAATGGTAACTAGCATTGTTACTGCTGTACAGAAGCAGTGGAGGAAAAAACAGAAAAAAACTGTCTCCTACATATAAATCAGTGTACAGGATGTCAGCATAGAAATGGAGTTACTGTCAATAAACTACCAGCTCACAAACAGACTCTGACACAAACTTCACATGGAATCACGTGTACGCATGAATTTTACACACTGAGGATTTATGCATGTGTTTACATAGGTTTGGAGTGTGTGCTGGAATTCTGTGACAACAGTCACTATGACTGACATTAAGTAATGGTAATTTCATTTCTATCCTAACTGTCCCTAATATGCACACTGCTGTAAATGGGCATAAGGCTGACATCTACACATAAATAAAATATAAGATATAATAAATAAAAATGTTATCTTGAATGTAGGCAACTGACATAGCTATTCACTTAGAAACACAGCTAAAAAACACACAACAATCTAACACACTGAACCTTCAGTTCAATCATGATCTCTAAGTGGTTTTTACACTTTCATGCTGTGGTTATTTTGTAAGATGTCACACTTTTTAATTAAATCAAATAGCATTAATGCATACAGTTATATAACAGCATACTCTTTGGTAAAGGAGGGTGAAAAAAGATGGTTTTATGTGAAAGTTCAGTAAGCTCTTTTAATACTACACAGATTAAAATAAAAAGTGATAGAAGGCCTTAGACACAAGTATCAAAATACAATAGTAATAAAAATTGATAGTATCAAAATTACCACAGTACAACACACACATACAGATTATTGCACCAGATTGAACATTTTAAAATGTGTCAGTTTTACTGTTTTAAAAGTTGAAGTTATTAGTGTCATCTATTACCAATATGTGATTTAAATCATAAACAGAGTGAATGATCCACTGAGCAGAGTGTCAAATTTACACAAAAGTATAAAACCTAGCCAATTATTTGTTTGCCTTAAACTGCCACTTATTTGTGTTACTAGATTTCACCTGTTTGAGGTGCATAAAACAAAACAACTATGAAACTGATAGATTCTTTCTTCTATTCATGTCTGTCTTACATTTGTTTACACAACATTGTTTTATGTCACATATGATCACATCGACATTACGCAAAAAAAAATCCAGCTCCTTCACCGGTTCGATCAAGGGTTCTGCTAATTGTCTAAGAAATTGCCTAAAAAAAACCAAACAAGTAAATATAGATATTAAAAAAACAAAGATTTTTTTTGGTGCTTTTCTTAAATCCCAGATGAAATAGGACTGGCTGTGTAATTTCTGATACAACTTGAAGTGAAATAAAACACCCACATACATTTTCCCCTTTCAGACACCATGTGTGATGACTAGAACCAAACTAGACCATGATGAAAGTGGTTTGAAATTATATATTTTTCCCCATGTTTTTAAGAATCTCTTAAATGTGGGTTTCAGTTATTTTTTTTCCAGAAAACCTTTTTCTTTTGAGAGCAGAAGGTGAACACAAAGCAGCTGTATCTTCACTTCTAACACTTCTGCTTATGCTGCTGATAAAATTTTACTTCAGCAAGACTGCCATCTATCTGCAAATTTACCATGAAAATCAATGTGATGCTTCACAATGTAAAAACTCAGATGTAGAGGTGACCATGGTGTCAATAATTTACAATTAACCTTGTTAATGGAATTCAAATGAATATAATTAAATGACATAAGTACTTTTGAGTCTGCAGTTGAGAAGCATGTAACATACTTAAGTTTTGTTATCTACACACAATGTAACTGTCAGTAAATTCACATTCATATCACACATAAGCTAACATTGTCGAAGTTAGTCTCTTCATTTAATTAACTGTTAAAGGGAAGCATACCTTTTAACTGCTTTTTACAATGGCTTCCACCAGCTTGTTGAGATATTTGTACAACAGAGGGAGCCAAATTTACAAAAAGTAATGAAACCGAAGAAAACAGAAAATTAGAAACGGTATTTATAAACAATACAGAGCCCAAGACAAGCTACTTCCATAACCATGAACACTGTTCATCTAAACATTTATCTGTAAAATGACTTTACTGTGGTGGAAAATGATAAAATGAGGCATTCATGGTCAAAACGGCAATAAGAGAAATACCCTTCTCAGCAGGAGGTGAGCTGTTTCATTTTAGGTTTGTGCTTTTAGTAAAAAAAAAAAGAAACATGAATTTGGTTCACAGCTGAACAGCACTATCTCAGTTATTCTGTTCATATCTGCATGATTGTGCACAATGCACATGAAGTGAAACACAGCAAGTGTCACATGGTTTAGTCTTAAATCTTGGGTGTTATGGAAAATACTGGATAATTTGGGGGGTGATGTTAGCCCATAGGACTTAGAGGCAGGACAATCAAAGGGGCCAGTTTTACTTCTACAGTATCTCGCAGATGTCAATGAGCAAGGCACTTAACTTGCCACTGTTCATCTGATTCTGCACAAAACAGGAAATTTGAATTGAGATGATCGTGCCCACACTTTGCAAACGGAACACTGTCAAGTGCTACATCCAGCATTATGTATTTATAATTGCAGTTGCTTCCTTTTCAAAATAATGTTGCCATACTCTTCTCTCAATTTAATCCAACAGTTTTCTACCACGGAAGGATAAATATGATCAAATCAAAGTTGATTTTGTATCTTCTTCACATCCTTATTCAATCCAACACCATCTTCCTTGTAGTAGTTTCCTGTATGTTGCCCTAACCAACCACGAGTGATATGAATTAATTTCCTAGATGTAATTTTGCCTCTTGATGTTTTAATAGTTGAGGCATAATATTCTTCTCCATTTATTTATATGAGTAAAAAGTATTGTTATGGAGCTAATTTCCTGTCAAAATCTAACAAGCCAAAATGTTTTACCAATGGTTTCTAAATTTAATTTGCAGATCCAAATGTAAGAAAGACTTTGCTACAAAAAACACTACAACTTCCTTTTATTGTTTCCATAGCCAGCTAAAAAAACCCAAAAAACTAAAAAATCTCAACAGGTACAATGAACATAACTTCCTTAAAAATAGGGGCATAAATGATAAATTATGAGGCAGGGAACCTTTGGCCAAAACTACAGTAATGCCATTACTGAACTTGCTACCTGCTGTTGTGGATCATCGTGAAAATTCTTACTATTACTATCATATACTACAAAAGTCTGTACTAAAGGTCCTTTAACAGTTTTCTTAATTTTCCAGAATAAGTTTTATGTACGCTTAAGACATGCAATATTAGATTTTGAGGTATTAGAAATTGGAGGTGTATTTATATGATAAGCAATTTTTGCAGTTGGAAATGAAATCACTTTAATATGTGAATGTTTTCTTCTTACAAGCCATGCTGAGATGACTAATGAATTATAATGCATTTCTAAAAACATGTTGTTTTGTAGGTTTTCGGCCAGAAATCAGCTCCATTTGTTACACAGCTTTAACCAGTTCAATGCACCTTGCTATAGCTCTGTGGTCTTTTTTCAGCGCTTCATTTCAGGCTTTAATGTGACATTTTCTGTTTTGCCAAATAACTGAATTGCTATTAACACAATATGAGACGTGTTTCAGCAGATGCAAAATTAAGAGAGATGCAATCTCTGAAGTAAGGTCTCTGATAGTGCTATGATAGCAAAGTAGTGGATACAATTATCCCTGGACCCTTTAGTGGTGTCTAAATAAAATTGTTAATCATTCAGTGGTGTTAAAATGCTACATATAACACAATAACAATTATACTTGCCATTATCTAGAGTTAAAACTAAACCCCTTCTGCAATGAACATTACTAATATTGTTGTTTTCCAAGAAACCCATAAGAACAGATCCAGAAATATGTATTGAAACTTTTGTATGCTTCAAATCGCCACTGAACAAAAAAGTATCATATCAGGTCTCATAGCAGACTGTAAAAGTTTACAATCACTCCCTATGTCCGGCAGAAAACCTGTACACAAGCGTCTCTTCCACTGACTGAGGACGATGAGACTGAGTCAGAATGGTTACTCATTGGTTGTCTTCTCTTTGCAGGAAGGTTCACAGAGGATCTCTTTTTGTGGTAATGGGTATGGGAAGGCTGCTCCACTGCAAGTGCTACCATAAGCCAGTTTGTTAAGGCGGGACAGGCCCTTGATGCTGCCTGGAGGCCGCCCGGGGCTCACCTTGTATCCCGCTGCTCTGGTCGTACCAAGTGGTCTTCCGGGGCTTGTCTTGAACCCAGCAGCTCTGGTGGTGCCCAGGGGTCGTCCTGTGCTGGTTCTGTATCCGGCGAGCTTGGTTGTTCCCAAAGGCCTTCCGCGTCTACCTGTCTTCCCAGCAGCCTTGTTCTTCTTTTTTGGGTCATCTGATCCTTGATCAGTGCTTTTAAGGCCCGGTAATTTTCCAGGTGAGCGAGGGCTGGCCCCAAGCACTTCCTGTCTCTGGCACACCATGGGTTTGTGTGGGCTTTGGGTGGGTAGGGTCATGGGGGCCAGTGTCATCTGTAGAGATGATGGAGGTGGAGGAGGATAGAACTTGTTTGACTGCGAGGTGCACAGGTCAAAGTGGGTGGCAGGGTGGTGGCTGTCCTCTGCTAAACATGATGGCCTGCTGTTCATGCAGAAGTCGCTACTTGTCACTTGGCGCATCATCTTCGGCTGGCAGTCAGACATGAGAAGCACATGTGTTAGTATCACAAACAATAACATAATGTATTTCCATAAAAGAGACAGTGTTGTTTGACATTACAATAGGATTGTGCGTATTGAGGAAAATATGATGACATTATTTTATCTGTGAAATGAAAGTGCAGGGTTTTTTAAATGACATCTACAACCTCCAGGGCTGAAAAATGAAGCCAATCTTCATAGATTCTCATGTTGAAACCATAGAATGTAAATATTGGGTGTGAGCCATTAGTTTGGAAACTGAAATATTGAACTTTTTACTGAAAAATGGCAATATAAATTAAGCTTAACAACAAGAAAATGCAGCCACTTATGAAACTGTCGATGTTTGTTGTCCTGACAACATTGTTAAGTCACACATATAAGACACACATACAGTATATGTGTGTGTGTGTATTAGGCACTTTCACTATACAATAAATAAATGCACATACACTATTACGCCATACATACTGTATGTATGTGTGTATGTGTATTTATTGATTTGATTTATTTTCTGTTTATGAGTAAAGATAAAAAAGTAAAGGTACAAATTTTGTTCAAGCCTAGAGTCATGCTGAGTTAATTTATTAATGTGGTTTATTCCAGGTGTGCTGCAAGGTGTGGTTAAGTTGAATTTGATTTTCAAAGTTTCTGTTAAATGGATTAGCCAGGTTTATTTCTTGACAGACAACTCTACTTGTATTTATGGAAAATTACTACTACAGCAATGGCACTTTTTTATGGGAAGTCTAACTATTTAGACTTTGAAAGTATTTTGCTATAGAATTGTTTTAGTAAATTTACTAAAATGTAACCCATAACTGTGCCATGTTAATATTAGCACTGATTTGGCGCTACAAAAATAAAATTGATCAAATGGAATCATCAAATTTCATTTGATTTAATTTGACATTAGTTCAGTAGCAGCTAATTAGCAAGTGTAAGCTGATATGTCAAATTATCATGGGATAGCTCGATGAATGAAATTATTTGTTAGATGTGTGGTTTAAATTTTTTGTTTATGTACAGTATGTTATTATGTAGATGAATGAGAACAGCTGAAATAGTTTTTTTATAGAAGATAAAGAAACAACCTAGCTTACAGACATTCTGACAAAAAACCCCATCATATTCTGACTTTTCACATTACCTTCATGTTAACCACTGCACTGAATTCACAAAGCTTATGATTATTTTCATTGAAAGAAGACTTTCTGTTGTTTTTAAGGTATTTCCACCATCAAATGTTATATGTGACATTGTATATACAAATGTGACTGAGGACACAACCACACATTGCATTGCGTGTCATTATCTTGTCCTATATATTAAATTGCATCAAGTTCACTAAAATAGAGCTGCCATAAACGCCTATTATCTGACAATACACTGTACTGTACATCACATCTACTGCATAGGTGAAGAATAGGCCAGATTATTTAATTTAAATATAGCCATCCATCCAAACCCAGATGCAATCATTTTACCATAAGATACAACAAAGACAAGGGTTAACTTTAACATTTATTTGACGAATTTTTATTCGTCAAATGCCAAATCCTCTGCCAAAGCCTCACATTACTGATATTCAGACAAAGGTGTTTTGCACTATACATCAGGATTTTCCCAAACACTGTAAGGCTTAGATGAGACTTCACCTGATGAGAGCCCAATGACTGTTATCCAACTCAATGGCTGCAATTTGTTTATGGTTTATTTTCTGCCTGTTCTGCCTTTTCAAATTTGTTGCACAGTATTGTGCAAGCAACAAGCAAGTTTAGAGTCTTAACTATTAAATCTCATGCAACGTTGTGAGTTTGTGTGGTCAAGTTACTGCACAACCTGAGCTAAAATAATCTAGCCATCAGTCAGGTAAAGACAGTGACAGGTCAAATCATGTAACCTTGCTGAAGATGTGTGATTGACAATTATATTGATATATTTATTATTTAAAATACGTTTACTGCCAAACCAAATGTAAGAAAAATAACAAACCCCTGAGATTACATAAACCTTAGGAAAATCTCCTGGAAAAACCTGTACTTGTGAGTTTTCCTTGGTCCACACCCTAGTCTTTACACCAAGTTTTGTTAAAATCAGTGTAGTCATTTTTCCAAGTTGTCCTGCTAGAACAGAAGACATTGTGAAGATAGTGGAAATGTGACTGTTATTTGATAGTTTCCATTTTATGCCTACTTCTCTACTTCTCTAAATTTGATGTTAATTCTGTCTCATCTCTTGAGTGAGACTTTGAACGCAGGGATCCTTGTTCAAACGACAGACTATTTTAATGCAGTATTGATGCGTTTACATAAAATGAAAGATGTGTACGTCTCGTACCCATGGCTATGAATCCTAGTTCGTGGTTCTATCACATTTCTGGATCGTGTACCGTGATTAGATAGCCTTTAAAATATTTCCTTAAGGGGAAAATAGCTTTCTTTCGAAGACAATAGCAAAGAAAACGTAGACTGCAGCTCAATGCTCATGGCCACTGAGACAATAAACAGTGAGGTGAACTGCTCCTCATCTCTTCTGCAGAGGACACTGGATGCTAAAGAGGAGGTGTGGACTTTACTATCACATAAGCTACACTGTCTAGAGTAATTTTCATTCACAAAAAATATGCACATGCATTCCGCATCTTTGCATCCAGACAACCCCCCCCCCTTTCTCTACCACTTTTCCTCCCCTTCAGTTCAACTCAAACGGCCGGATTTAACGTCAGCCAGGCTCTTTATAAAAGCCTCGTCTCGACCCGAAAAACGGTGTGTCGCAAAAGGGACAAAAGCGTTATATAAGAACGTTAAAGTACACGTTTACCCGAGCAGAGTCTGAATAATGGATCAAAACACTCCGTCGGATCATTAACATTAGCATTACTGTACCTCGATTGTTCGTAGATCTAGGAGCAGAAAGGGTTAAGGAGAAAAATGATCTTTCATCCCTCAAAACGTGAGGCGATCCATTTCCCCAAATGTTTTTCACCACAGGACATCGACTGGCGACTCGTGGATCAACACATCGGACCGTCGTGGTGTGGATCCTGACAAAAAAAAAGCCAGATGCTTCAGATAGGGAGGATTTTTATTTCCAGGCTCCAGAGGTTTGGATAAGAAACGCAGCCATTTTCCATTAAATATTAATAAGACAGGAGCGCAGTCTGAGCATGCGCACAGCGGCAAACAGGGACGTCGAGACTTTATTCTTTCTTCCTCTGAACGATTTCTACATCCAAGCTATGCTTCCAGTTTTTCTCCAACAAACTACTCATTTTTGTTTTCAGACCTTAACAGACCTACTGAATCGGCCCAATACGACACCAAAATACAGCTTAATGCTCAAGATACAGCTCCCTCCACTACTGATGAATAATAAACACGCGTAAGTCTATTAAATTATTTAAAGAGCCTCTAAGAGAACACGTATCTACCAGATTTTATGATCTACGTTGATACAAAAAGCAGCACACGTTATGTCCTTAGGAATACACTGGTTTATTGTGAGGAGTAAAAACATGTATTATCTTAACATTTCTTGGTAAAGATTCAAAATACAACAGGATGAAATCTGACTGAAGAAGAGAACATTATTGCAGAGATTTTATTGTAAAAATGAGAATCCATGACACCAGGCAAAACACTTTGGATATTTATGTATAAAAATCAACTCAAGTGATGTACCGAACAAACTAAGGAAACGAAAAACAATCAAAGGACTGTAATCAAAGGAGACCGCTTTGAAAATAGAGACTAAAATATGCTTAAATTGTAGAGGTGTAGAGACTCCACCCAGCAGCTTCAGCACATCCTTTACAAGACTTTGTACCGGCCTTTGCTGGTTGGTTGGTAGGAATTTTGCTGCAGAGAGAAAGAAGGGGAAAAAAGGTAATTGGTGACATATCTCATTTTACATTTCCAACAGAAGCAAACACTAAAGTAGAGAATACTTACTAATCTGATGAGTTCCTCCTTGATAAGCCGCGTAATCTCCGTTTTAGCTTTCTGCACAGCCAATTCATTTGCACCTAAAACATACAAAATAAAATAAAGAATATGAAAAAATTGTGAGGGGCTCCATGTTCCAGTATTCGTAAATCTGACAGGAATTTCCCTTAAACATACTTTCAATTGCCAGGTAAATCTTGCGTTCTCCTTCTTTAGGCTCTTTGCCTGGAGGGAAATATGTCCCTCTGATGGTGATGGCGGCCTCCGAGTATTCACCGATTCTCTGCAGAGCCTCCTTTGATGTGACCTTCCATCTGGCAGTCTGAGTAGGAAAAAACAATAAATTATATTTTCGGTTCCTATCAGGATAATTACACTTCACTCTTAATGAACAAAAGATTAAAAAGTAATTCACGCATATGTCCATAATCAAAGCCTATAGGCACATCAGTGTAAATGCATATTTTCTCCTGAGTGGGGCAGAAAATGTGTGTTTAATGTTGTTAAATGTTTGTTTTTAAACCTAAATCATCTTTTCCAAAACCCAACTAAGCAATTTTGGTGCCTCAGCCTATCATCTGTGCGAGCAAAGCTTACACAAACATCAATCCCTGATTTATAATCCTGGACCAGATCCACTTACTTATAACCTTTTCTTGCCTAAGGAAAAACATTTCTTTCTGTGTATTGTCATGAGTATAACTAAATAACAAAATACTAATGTGTAGATGATGTAGATTTCTAACATTTTAAAATGTGACAGATGTGCCAGGAATTTAGTTACCATTTTTAGATATTGGTTTTGCGTTTAAGTAGAAAAATTGCGAAAAAATAATTTGTCACTTTTTTTTCCTATTTTGTCCAGAGGATTTGTAAAGGCTAGTTCCACACGTTCAAGCTCATAAACCAGCTTAAAATAAGACAAGTCTGTTTTACTGTTTGGACTGAAAGAGTCAGGAGACATTGAGGAGTAGAAAGTATTATGGAAAGTTCACTAAGTTTAAGTTTACCAATAACCCCGTACCATCACACAACATTTGCCCCTCCTACTCACTGACACCTCGCCTAGTCAGGGATTCATTTTGAGTTTTAAATTTAAGATAGATTATAAATGAAATGAAACAAAATCACTGTCCTTTTTGGGTGGTTCAGTCAAACACTGTTCTGCCCAAGTTATATCTTTTAATGTTATCACATTTTTGTTTGCCAAACTGGGTGAATTGTGTTCAAGGAATTGATTGAACATACTGGTAGAATTTGTCTGAAAATGCTCGTCTCAGTACTGTGTTACCACTGATAGGCCGTGTGTTACATTTCCATCAGAGTCAACAGAGATGAAAAATATCACACACTCCTGCAGTCATTTGACTGCAAAATGAATACAGATGACATTTTTACAGTGGAGATAAAACCAGATGTTCGTGTCTCTTATGTCAAATGTGAAATTAGGTATGATAGAATATTTTTAAACCATACAACACACACTTCACTGGAAAACTTTTAAATTAGTGAGTGATTCAGCCATAGTGCTGACCTGTGGGAAGTCATTGATTTCCAGCTCCTCTTCGTATCTCTTGACGGTCTCAGCCTGTTCTGCTGCCTGCCGTTCCTCCTCCAACTTTTCCACAGGAGTGTAGTTCAGCTTGGCATTGATCTTCTCAGCCAGTTGTTCTGCAATGGTCTTCGCTGATACAGAGGGGGTGATGATGGTTCCACCTCGCAGGATGGCATTGGTGGCCTGCTGCATCACATCCTAAGAAAATAAACAATTTTGGTGCATGTTTCCCACTTTAAAATCATAAAACGTACAAAAATAAAATTCATGAAATGTAGATAATGATGAAAGGCATGCATTGTCCATTTATTTAATGATAATATAGGACATACTATACATAACTCTACTTGGGAAAAAGTACACCAAATCCTTTAACAAACACTTTGTCATCATACCTGAGCCTCGGCACCCAGGTTCTTCTGAGCGTTGATTCTGAGTGCTAGCCTCTTGGCCATCTCTAGTTTCTGGATGTTCCCAGCAGAGGTGGGTCCGAGGCCGGGCAGTCCCCCAGTGGCAGCTGCTGCGTTGGGAACTGCATTGGCAGAACCTGCAGCCGCTCCAGGAGCAGACAGATCTTTCACCCTCTTCTTAGAGTTGAACATGCTCTCAATTTGCTCCTCAATCTAAAGACCAAACATAGAATATGACAATTAATTATTCATTTTTGAATTGATTCATGTCATTCCAACTATGACTTCGACCTCATTTTGTGTGTTTTTGCATTACATATATGGATTTGAATTGAGCCATGCTACATTATCCATCAATGCAATTAACAGTCAACGCTCTAATGATTAAATTGTTCTTTTTAATTTTATTTAATTCTACAAAAATTCTAAATTCCAAAGGATATAATAATGACTTATGAAAAGCAGTTGGAATACAGCTGATTAAAAGCTGTCATGTATACTTCAAAATATAAATGGTCCAATCAGACATGAATATGTAAATTTTTGGCAAACAGTGTAATTGTACAACTCACATCCAAGGCTCCATCCTCATCATCAGAGTCCTGAAGTCCAAGAGCAGCTTTCTGCAGCTTCTTCCTTTCATTAGCCAGTGCGTGTTCTGTCTCATCAAACTTAAAGCCTTTTCCTGAGAAGCCACTGCTGCTCTTTATGGTTTTACCTTCCTGTAAGAAAAAGGAGGTGATCTGTTGTCACACAGGTTTGTCTGCTTGCTTATTGAGACCACATACTGAGTCTTAACACAAGCTGATACTGAATAAATTAATTAACAGCTTAACATCTGCTGCTCTGTTACACGATATCCAACTTGGTGTGACGGTCCTACCGCTTTCTGTTGGTCTTTGAAGGAACCCCAAAGCTTCTCTAGTTCAGAAGGGACAGGAGAACCTGACAGCTCTAAGGCTTTGATGATGTCTCCAGCGTAGCGAACCTGGTCCTCAGTGATGAAGGTGTAGGCGTAGCCCTGGAATTGAAAAGATGAGATTCAGAGTGAATGGTAGAATACAGGGTGTCCACTGGGTCTCATTAAAGAAAAATATACACAAGCAAATTATAAGACATGATCAACAGATTTGGTATATATACACTCAGTGGTTATCAAAGTTTTTAATAACATTGTGGGATTTATTTATTCATTTGATGGGGACAATGCAGTCAGACATACAGTAGTTACTAGTCTGTAGCTGATGTGACGCATATAAGATTATTCTATATGCATTTAATGTTCAACTCCTGTCCCTGGTTGGGCCTTTCTAAAACACAATTTTACAATACAAAAAATAAAAAACAAAAAAGAGAATTTAAAAAACAAAACAGTTCAGATTATTTACAAATGGGTACAGTTTTGTTTACTTTGAACTTTGGAGATTTGGCTCTGGTGAACATTTTGAACTGTGAAGTGGACTTAATTTCAAGTAGCAGTGTGTTCTAGGGTTATGAGCTCTTACAGGAGAAGGATCATTTGCAATCAAATCATTGGTCCATTTACTTCGTGAGATCAATTATTGCAATTGATTAAGTCTTCATTTAGATGGCAACAATCTGAAGAGAACATGCAAAAGCATCACATTCTCACTTTTAATTCTGCGTTTAGGGGGAAAAATTGGGACATTGGGGGAAAAATTTGCAGGCGGACAGACACACAAAAGTGTGTGAAATTTCCTAATTATCGATCTAGTATGCATATACAAAGTGGCTAGGTGGCATGGCCACCAACAAAACCAAGAGCATAGAATACTTCCTTTTGTACTTCTCCTTGTTCTCTGCTCTGAC
>JAPTHA010000007.1:2111047-2135033 GCA_029814585.1 Gymnapogon annona
ATGCTTTACACACATCATACATGTGAGGCAATTCAAGATTAAGATATTTATTGAATATTGATGTTTGCAATGGGCAAGTGGATGCAAGTGGATGCCAAGCTGTTTTTTCTGCTCGTTTTGGACACAACTTAAAGATTTTGGGAGGGTGTAAATATGCTTATATTGTGTATCTTTGGTTTAGCGTTGTTTTGGTATATGGGTTGGTTTTGATATTTGTAAATATGTTGTATAATGACTTTGTACTGGTTTTAAAGGCACAAGCTGTGTAATATTTTGTCTCTCCCTGTGTAAAGGTGTAAAGCCCGGTCACATACACAGCACACTTTTTCAGTCTCTTCAGAAAAACATGGTTCTGCAAACGCATAATTCAATGTAATTGCAGCACATTATGTTGGGGCCCACATTTTTTCAAGAGGACTGAATATTCACTGCAATAATAGCCTATTTCTGTGTGAAATATTCAGCATGATTTCATAATCCCCAAAGCATTTTTTTGCATAACTTTAAAAAATTCACCAATTGTAATTTAACATGGGTATTGATATAATTGGCGACATGAAAGCACTTATCATTTTGTAGTTACTGTTCTCAGTCATAGATGTTGCTGTGAGCCCCTACACCCATCCCAAAGCACTGACACTGTACTCTGTGAATCAGTCAGAACTGTCAGAGCAGAGGAGATCCACCACTCCAGATCCACATTTCTAACCAATAGTGGATAGACAAAGCCACCGCGGATCTTGCTCTCACTGACCGAGCAGAATGTAAATATCAACGTTTATTCACTATTACACTGAAATAAATCACTGTATTTGAGGAGGGGGATCTGGAAAAAAAACAAATCTGAATTGGGGCCAAAGCAGGTACCATCATTAACATTGCCATTGACACTAAGAGATTATTAATTTGAGAATTAATGTTTAGTGAAAATCATTCATACAAAAATGTTAGAAAATATCATACTTTTTGTCAAATGTTCGTTTTACCTTGAGTTGTTGTAGCCTTCTAAGGTGACACTGAAGTGAGCATAACGTTAGAAACTAAACTTAAGTTTAAAAAAAAATCTGTCTCTTTTGGGTAATTTTCCTGGTCCCAATCTCAGATAAAGGACTTTTGCTTTAATTTTATATTCTAACATTTAACAATACAAACAAACTTTATTTATGTAATGTGAGTCTGAACAAAGTATTAGTCATGAAGTCATTGCGAGAAGTGATTTACTTTTAAGATGTAATTAAACATTTTTCAATTATTTCATATATAGATTTATTCAATAATTGAGCATGTTACAATTTACATTTTATTTTATCACTCTGTTATCTATAATGAGCTGTCCACAGGGTCGTCAAAATAATAATAGCATTTGGAAGGTTATTAGAGCTTGCAGGGTTAGTTTATGGATGAGTTTAGGGACGAGAAGGGGTGGGCATCCTATGTTCTTCACGTTAGTTTCATGGCTTGTTGCCAGAATAGTAGATTGGCAAGTGAGAAGTCTGGTGTATAAGTTATTTGTAGGTGTTTGTTTGGTTTTGTTAACTATCTTTATTTCTTACCCATCAGACACACGTACACTTAGGACAACTTTTATCCATAATATCACTGGTTGGTTACTTATTTAAAAGGAACATTTAAACTTCTGTTTAGGTACAGTGTTAGTTAAAGCTTCTGAAAGACGCAATCTTCTCACCAAATAAGGTGATACATGAAGGCAGATGCATCCAGAGTATAGACTATTCATTTTATTCACATCCTCACAACTGTCATATCCGTGTAGACAATTTTCTGATTGATAGCCAAATTTTTCATAATCATAGACATTGAATATCTTCTGAGACTGCTTAGATATCACTCTCAGTTGTTCTACTATATATCTGTGTCTGTTCTTATTAAGGTCGCTGAAATGTACAGATGGATGCTGAGCACTACACTTTTAAAATAACTCAAATTCTGTACTTCCATCAGAGAAAAGAGTAATCTTTTCACTTTAATAAATAGATCATATTTTCACTTTTTGGACATATGGAGAGTCTTTCTGAGGGTCCAAATACTATCCTAAACAAAGGGGCTAAAGAAGAAATGCAGCATTATGCTTAATAATCCTAGATCTACTAATTCATGCACTTGAGAAGAGAAAACATACCAAATTTCCCTAACCAATGACATATACCGAGGATTGGTGATAAGCATAAATGCTTATCAAGCCAAGAGGGCAATAATTAGGTAAAAACATCAACTCTATGAACCTGTGGAAAAACACGTGAAGTGTTAGCATGGCAATTTAAAACTGAGGAAAGTAAATGAACAATTAATGCTATAGAAAGACTGGGCCACACATTGTAAGCCCAGCTACAATGCGTGTTGAAGATGAACAAAACAAGTGCTGAATTAATTTAATGTCATGAAAGCAAAAAGGGCTCTGGTATAGTTTTTGTATTGGCAGACATCAATATTCATCAGTGAAAAAATGTGGACCAGTGCATCCCTGACAAAAACAGTGACAAAGATTTAAAAAAATCTGTTGTTACGTGATTTATACACATTACATGAAAAGAATTCCAATATATCACCTTTTTTTAGATATGGCACAGAAGAACAAACAAAGCAACATTCATTCATTGTACCTGGGAATGTTTTAAACTGTAATCGTTTTTGGTAGCTCTATCAAACATCCACAGGTTCACATTTCCACTGGACACTCAAATTTGCTTACTAAGGAATTTCACAAATTCCAATCTGGAGATAAGTATTTTAATAACATAGCATTGTTAAGATTTTTTTGCAACAAAATGGAAATCAGATTGTCTGCTTTTTTTATCTTTATATATGAATGTATTTTTCCATGATCTTGTGTCTAGTTATTGAGGTCATGATGATTGCTTTGTCTATAATGGTACCTTTTGTTCTTGAGAATGTCCAAAATAAATAAAAAAAATGTTGTAGTCGCATAGTTAGAACAAAAAAGATTTATTTTCATTGAAATACATGTTTTATTCCAGTTCTTGCATACTTTTACAACATGTGTGCATTTTTTTTTTTACAAATTTCTGCAATTTCACTGCATGAAATAATCTACAAAAACCCACATACATTCCTTCACATAATCAAGGAATTTTCTCACAGTAATCAAATATTGTGAACTGTTCTGACTTATGTATTCACAATTACTTCACACTGACACAATGACTTTAGTATTCATATCTGATCAAAATTTTAAGACCAGTTAAAAAATCACAAGAGTTTACATCTTAGGCTGTTGGATCCTAATAATGTCCTTAAGATCCAACAGTCTTCTTAAGATTCGAAGTAGTTTTAAAATGTAAAATGAAGAAAATGAAATGAGACTATTCAATTCGATTCAAATGGACTTGTTCATCAGCTGATCAACATTTTAGACCAGAACTCTTAAGTGGAGCACTTTTACACGACTTCAAGGTGCTTTACAGAGCCTCTCATTCACACACAAACACACCCATACACCAGTGGGGGGCTGCTAAAAATCTGCACAAAAATGTGGAATCGGTATCATTTTCCTTCAGGTATTCACACTTTCATGACCTGCAAAGGTAAAACAGCTTTCTCTCTTTGAACTATGTCAGATTGTTGAGCTTTATATGCGAAGCCTCTTGGAATGTGCCATTGCTTTGAGGTTGGACATTGTAAGACAGTCATTTTGAATTTATGAAAACATCCTTAGGGTTATGGAACGAAAAAGTAAATTGGTAGACCTAAAAAAAAATTTCACCGGCACTGAGTCAGAGGATTTGATTTTGTTGTCCATTAAGACATGGGACCATGCTTGACCTAAATTTACATTGTGACTGATGCAGACTACAGCACAATAACCATAAGATATCTGTGAGAAGAAAAAGAACCAAAAAATGCCGCAAGGCTTCATCTCCTTCAACAACACAAAATTGCCTGTTTGACTTTGTAAGAGAGAAGAGAGGGACATTGAAAAGTGGAAAAAAAAAAAATTCTCAAGGGAGAAAAAAAATTACCATGATGCTCCTGATGGCTTCCAACATAACTGGCATGACGAGGAGATCCCACTTGAGGTGTTTTCTACACGGCACAGTGGAGGGGATGCCATCATAATCTGTGGTGTGTTTTCCTTGAGTGGAACAATGGATCTTCAGGTTGTGCAAGGACGTCAAATGACAGCAATATGGAGTTGTTGCCGGGAGCATCCCTCATGGTTGAGGCTACTTGTATGTTTTATAATGAGGTTTTTTTTTAAACAAGGCAATAGGGCCTTTCAGACAAAAGTTCTAAGAACACAGTTCTAAAATTTGTCCTCCTCATATTTAGACTTAAACTTCCTTTATTGTCATTTGATTCAAGGAATTCCTTTTCACCTGGGCAATTTTTTGTTTTGCATCTGTACAGGCAGTAAGGAACCATTATAAGGACCAATGTGATGCCATCATATTCTTGATTTACCAAAGCACTTTTAGACAAGGCAGAACTTTCAAACATGCACAGGGATGGAAAATTAGCGTAATTTATGAGCAAAATATAAATGTCACGGAGTCAAAACCAATCTCCATGCCTCCTGTGTCAACAACAGAGTACGAAATATGGAATAGTGTATACAATGATATCTTCACTGGTGAACAACAGCATGAATGAACAGTCTTCTGTTCATCAGTTAGTGGGTTGGACGTGTGTTCTTTCTCTGCTCAGAACTTAAGAGATGTGCATAAAAGAAGGGCAAAACTGCAGATGACACGCCAACAGGAAAGCTGAAAGGGCCATATGAAGTGCATACTATTGTTAAATAATGAATGGTGTTTGTAGCACTGTTATATAACCTGATGCATACTGTTGTAGAAAAGCAACAGGTCTCATGCCTATGACCTAATCACAGCTGTGCTATATTCACCGTAACGCACTCCCTCTGAAATCTAGTTATGGGCGTGGCCAATCACCAAACATGTACATCGTATAGAACTGCCATAAGAGGGAGTGGGATCTCAAATGGTTGTACCAACTGTGATCCATAGTTCCAAGTTCTAAAACTGACACTTATTTCAGTTTAATTGTTTGAATAAATTCAGAACCAACACTGCAAAATTTAAATTCTTGAATTTTTCAACTCGTCTTATAATTTTGATCGGGGCTAGTCACTCAGTGTCTGTATGTGGTTTATGGAGGTTTTATTGGTCACTGTGTGTCATAAAATTTGCTGCTACACCTGGCTCCTCCTTAAAATGTGCTGTCAACACTCAAGTTTTTCGCTGTCTGTGAGAGTTTTGTACAGAGCTGGATTAAGAGTATCACACATAATAGGGGGCTCTGTTCCTGGAAATCCATCCTTGCTGTGCTAAAAGTTGATAGGAAGAAAGTAATGCAGTGTTCACAGTTAACAAAATAACATGCAACATGGGTGATCAGATTACACTGGACAGCTCAAAGTACTGTATGTCTGCTCTCACTGGGTATTAGAATGCCTCTCCATGTTAATGACCATTTGAGATCAGATGTCACTTTGCAGCTCTACATGCAAATTAAGCTGCATCTGTTTGTAAAGACCAAATGTGTTTATGTTTTCTGGAAGCAGGAATGCTGTTTCTAGCCTTTTGGAAGATAAAGAACACAATTGTGACAACAAAATAAAGGTTATCACTACCACTTCGACCATGCAACCACTGTTTCCTGTTGTAAAACCTTAACATTTTTAAGTCAAGACTTTAACGTGCGTAGCCTAATATGTGGAATGGAACGGAAGCAGGCCTATTGTTGACTTTGTGCGGCGGCAATTGCAAAACTTCACCAGCGGAAACACTGGATGAGAAAATTAGGTGAGAATGTTAAAATGGTGGGAATATATCCCTCAGACAATTAACTACATCAAGGCCTTCCAGACACTTCATGTTGAACATGAAGTGTCAACAAAGCTTCTATTTGCTTTGTTACTCGAGGACTTTTATTGTGAACGGTATTCTCACATACACAAATGAGATGGGAGAGATGACGAGATAGATGAGCTGCTTTTACATTGTGAAGTTTTTCCATTGTGAACTTGCACTTTGTGCAACATTGTGTACTTTAACTTTGTGTACCGTCTGAGTGATACACAAAGTCTGAACTTAGTTTCTGGAGGTTCTCTAGTACCGGGGTAAACAGCCCTGGTCCTGAAAGCCTGTATCCTGGATGTTTTTCAATTTCCCTTTTATCTTACCCCTCAAATATCATGTAGATGGCGATAACTGAAGAAGTCTTTGTTTGTCAGCTTAAGCTTTTTTTTTAACTCTTCTAAAGGCATGACAAAGGACTTCTTCAAGAGGAATAATATCACTCTTTTGGACCGTCCTGTCTGTTCTCCTGATCTAAATCCAATTTAGAACTTTTGGGGAAGTCATCTCCACATGTTGGGGTTAGGATTAGGGTTAACACTAACCCACTGGAAAAAGTCATTTGTCACACAGGCGATTTCAGCTGTAGTCTTGTCCTATTGAAAAACCCAGTCATTGCCACACAGATGAGAACCCTGTCATGAGGGATTTGCCACTGCAACATCTCCACATTGCTTGTCCATGCTCAACCTGAAGCTCCATTGTTCCACTGATGAAAAAAGCACCCCAGATGATGGCAGCCCCTCCACTGTGTCACGTAGAAAACATCTCAAGTGGCATGTCCTCGAGATGCTTCACTGGCAGATGTGTCTTGCTGTTACTCTCTTGCAATGATGAACAAGCAGTTTTGTGGTATTGAAGGAAACGAGGCCTTCAAAGATGTTTTTTGTTCTTGGAGTCGATTCAGTTTTCTTGCTGATGCCTTCTGATTGTTAGTGGGCTGCAGCCGGCACCAGTCATGGCCCTAATTTGGGTCAAGGATCGTCCTGTGTCTTGATTGACAGCCAATCGGATCCTCTGGTTCATTGCAGGAGAAATTTTTATTAGTCTTCCACTAGGCTTTTTTGTCGCATAACCTTTTTGAGAGATTCAAAATAACTCTTACTGCATCCAACCTCAACATCAAAGGCACATTTCAAGGGGCATTGCTTATACAGCTCAACACTCCAACCACATTCAAAGAGAGAAAGCCTTTTTGCCTTTGCCATCAGGAGGTCATGACAGTGTGAATACCTGACAGAAAATGACATTGAATTCATATTTTGGCTTTGGTCGTAAACTTTTGATCGGCTGGTGAACAACCTATGTCATTATAATTGCTGTTTTCAATTAATTGGCAGCTCAAATTTAGTTTTTCTCTCATTCCCATTTGGTCTTTTATATTATCCTTCCCCCACCAACCCTGAGCATTTGTTTTCAATGAAGCCAGCAACAAGAAGGCAAAAAATAGTGATCAAATATTTCACTGGAGCAGAGAGGAATGGTGGGACATGAAGTTTTCACTTCACAGAGGAAGTGAAGCAGAACTGAAGTTCTTCTAAAGCTGTGCAGCTAACATGAGCAGCTCTGTGCAACTAGCTCCAGATAGAATCTCAGGCCTCCAATCCGACGAGTGTACCCAAACTGGTGGATCATTGTGACCTGTTCTGGTGGGAAGTGCAGACAGCCACCCCTTGGCCGTTGGTCTGAGGCTCCACCTGTGTCCACAAGCATTGCACGTTCGCCACACAGCTGAAGAGCTAACAATATCAGTACCTCCCATCTCTGACTGTCCTAGCCCTGTTAGTAACTAACATGCTATCACTGGTTAACAATTATAACAAGAACATCTATATTATAGAACTTCACCTGTTCAAGAGACAAGTATCACCCAGCATCAGCTAAGATCAATGGTTTTTACACCAGTGGTTATTTAGATGAAACCAATTACACTTCAGATTCAGATTCATTTTATTGTCATTGCACAGACCAATGGTCTGGCAACAAAATGTCAAAGCAGCAGCAGCACAGAGTAGAAAAAAGGCAGAGCAGATGTACACCATCATTGAAATTCTTGCACAACATAGACAGTATATACATGATTGAAGTCCCCGGAGTCGATGACATGAATGAGGGCAGAGATCCATAGTTCACATGATGGACTACATACAGTACATTCAACAAAAGCCACATTAAACCAACAGAATTCTATCTAGTAATTAAAACAAACTCATGAGGCAGACCAAGGGAGATCTAGTAAACTAAACAGACATACTACATGACAAACAACTGTGTTTACTAGTGAGTATGGTAATATCTCCATTAGTTAAGAAGTGTCATTCATAAAATAAGCTAAGAAACAATAAAACACTGTTACAACCATACTCATTATCCAGAGCACAATCCTCTGAAATAGAGTATAGAGAATTAATCTTCAGCAATACCGCAGCAACAACACCAAGTATGAAAGCATATTCAGATGCTTCTCTGTCTTTAATCTCTCATTGTTCTGTAACAGCTGGCTGATTGGACACCTCTACCTTGGTCACTCGCTCTTCGGTTGTTTCTCCACCCTCAAACAATGGCCACCTTTTCCTTTTCTCTGCTAGCTCTTTTATGGGAAACTTCTGTGAAATTAAGCCTTGGCAGGCTTGTTTACAGGCAACCCAGCTGTACCTGGCTTGACCACTGAAATTAGCTGCGAGGTCTCCAGTTTGGTGCAGAGAAGTTGCAAGTGGCATATTTGGCACTAGTGGCAAGTCAGAAGGCTTCCACTCTCTCCCTAACAAGCTATTTAACTATCACAAATATTTTGAAACTGTTTAAGATAAAAATGATGTCGAGTTCCCCTCGAAGATCTGTCAGTGCGAAATGTAAATTCATGCAATTTTTAATTAGTCTTACAGTTTTAATCAGGTGTGTACTAACATAGTTTTCAGGACATTTCTAGTACATGTATAGTACATGCTGAATTTGCATCTCAGGTGTCGCATTTGCCACAAGTTCTGACACAGACTGTCCTGTTTATGGGAAGGTACTGTAGAGGCAAGAACTGAAACTGGAATATTAAGTGAATGTGAATGTAATGACTGAACCATGAGTGCATTCCTGCACAGGCCACAAAAATACATGTTCATGACAAGTTTGAACACAGCCATATATCTGTGAGTGTAACTTATTACACTGTTTTTACCTTTTATCTGTAACACAAATAAGGGTTGGAGGGCACCACTCTTTCTAAAACTCCACACAACTAGATTTTATTCTATTCACTGAGCTTTTCTTGAGCTAAAGTTCTCGGATAAAAGGTTTTTTGAACCCTAACCTGATATGGTCAGTGCCACTAAACACCAGCTGTTTGGCTTCAGACCTTTTATAGTTCCATTGTTAGAGTACAAAAACAAACTTTCTTGTTGGGCTGATTCTCAAGGCTCCAGTTATTTGCACTCACATTTTTTCAAAATGCCTGAAATAAGAAGATCTAACATATGGCGTATATTTTGTGAAATCATAACCTGTTTTACAGAAATGGTATGCAATATTTCACCCTTTTGTTTTTTTATCTTTGGCTTTAATGAATGTGGAATCTGGTTGAAATCCACATTGTGTATAACCGTTTGTTCTCCCCAGTGTGGTGTTCTAGTTTGAGTCAGAAATTGCTCACGTAAGGTACTCCCTCCTGTACTTCCTGTCAGGCGGGTAGCATAGTGACTATATGACTAATGATGACTCGGGCAGCAATATTCACACGTGTTGATATCACTACAGTAAAGCAGTGTCAAGTAAAAACCTTTGCAGTCTTATCTTAGTGGGTTCAGCAATGGAATCAGTTTTATCATGTTTTCCTCTTTTGTTCAATCAGTTGGTGCACCATGTAAAACAAAGTTGAAGAAAATACCAAGGAAATGTTCTTTGTAATCCTTTTAAATCCTCCTCTTAATGAAGTGTAAAGTTGTACAGCTAGGCGGGGAGCAAAGACCTTTTGAATTCCCAAGAATTACTTCTTTTGACTCACATTTAATGTGTTGTTGTTGAATGGGTCAGATTAAGATCTTAAACATTTTATAGACCAGAGTACTTGTATTTGTTTGGTTTTCTTGGGCATGAAATGCAAAAACACCAATTGTTGCTTGCCATAATGCAGTCCATCTCATGTACTGAACCCCTTCTGCCTTTTGTTTCAGGACTGTACAAGAAGTCAGGCAAGTTAGTATTTCTTGGCCTGGACAATGCTGGCAAAACGACGCTACTGCACATGCTCAAAGATGACAGATTGGGACAGCATGTGCCAACCCTACATCCAAGTGAGTTGGTGTTACTGTTTTCTTGCACACACGCACTCTGCCACACATCTTCACACAAGCTGTACAGAAAAGGTTGGATGGTTTTTATTATAAAACATATTGACTTGGTGGATACCCTAATGACTTTGAGCCTTTCACATACAGTACATCAGTCATTGATATAAAATATGGAAAATACTTAACAAAGTTATGCAAATTAATGATGATGTAGCTGTTGCAAGATTTGGCCAGTAAAAGGCCTCAATAACTTATTGACATTATAATGTTGTGCAAGTTGTTCATTATAGCAGAATTGTTAGACACATGCTTCAGTTCATCACATTTAGGAATATTTTGCCCTTTCCCATTTAATACAGGATGAATGACAGCTGACATTACTTTTGTACCATTAGTCATGGCACAAAAGATCAGGAACACAAACTTTTTTCCTGGGGATAAATTCTTTGTAGAAGTACAGAATTAAATTATATTTTACTTACGGTACCTGTCGTGCTTCTCACAGGATCATACAGTATCTTTGGAGCAACGTGTTAGCTGTTTGTACAATATTAACCAAAACTGTAAAATGTTTAAAACTCACCATTGAGGCCCTCAAAAAGCTTTAACAAGCACAGCAACAAACTACACAGAGCATCCCCAGTACCATGCATATTTTCATTTGGTTATGCTGTGGTGTTTTTTCTGTTCAACTTCAGAGGGTGGTCTCTTTCCTCCACTAAGACATTGGTTCTTGAGTCATTTTTCAACCCATAATAAAATCAATGAGAGGTCTGCTCATTGGCTGTTGTGCTTTATTCACATTGTTTCCAGAATATTGAGGGAAATCAGAGTAAGCATGGACCAGTTTGTGCTACTGGGTTTGTTTGCTGTGCAGGAAGTGCTCAATTTACTGTTAAATGAATCATTAGATATTAATGGACAGTAGTTCCTTTACAAATCTGCAAACGATCAACATTGCTGTTAATATTTATACCTGGCTTATCTCATTCATTCATTTTTGTAAAATTTAGTTTGTGTGGTCAAGTAACTGAGCATTGAAATATTAACAGTGCAGTCCAAGTTCATACTAACAGGCTAAAGTAAGACACCGATTTTGGACTTTTACTGTCACAGTCCAGTAAAATAGACCAGTGTTTTTCAACCTTTTTTGAGCCACGGTACATTCTTTTATTGAAAAAAATCATGAGGCACACCACCAACCAAAAATGTTAAAAAAAAAAATGATACTCTGTAGCTGCCTATATTAACAATATAGTCATTCTCAGCAAAATTTCTTGAATAGGAATCAAATAAACACAAAAAAAACTATGTTATTATTATATTATATATAATAAAACATATGTTAGATGCCCTTCTTGACATCACCCACTGAGTGATCATCTGGGGACTCAAACCTGGGTCCCCTGTGCACCAGCCCGGTGCCTTACGAACTGAGCTATCCAGCCGGTTGACCTAACACCCTGTCATTTTCAATAATCGACGGTGTGCCTTTTAACCTGGCGCCTTATGTGTCACTGAGTTCTAAAATCTGTAAAAATGTTGTGTGATTTTTTTGTGACTGTCGGACCATTTGCCGCCGACATAGCGACATAAGAATATTTACTTTTTTTCCATGAAAAGCCAACAGAGAATCAAAAGGACAACGATAAACAATGATCAGACACAGGTTTATACGTGACATCCACCAGACCCGCATGGACTCAAGTCCGACCTGCACGGACCAGCACGGTCAGGTCCGCATGCATCCGGTCCCTGTCAGCGTCCGGTCCCGGTCTGCACTCGTCAACGCACTACCTTGCTATAACGCACGGTTATGCAACGCATGCTCAGTGACTCCAGTGACTGGTCAGACCGACTGTCTATCAAGTGACAAATTTCATTCACTTGAGGATGATACGCTGATGCCTACATTTTAATGTCATGCATCTACCCACAATACCTTCACTATTGACTAGTAGATCACAATTGGCGTATTGGACGTCTCTGAATATTAGGTGAAATTGGATAATTTCTCATGGCACACCTGACGGTCTCTCAGCGGCACAGTGGTTGAAAAACGCTGAAATCACTATGGTGATATGCCACTCTCGGTAGCATTGATGGCAAACACTGAATATATATTGTCATTTTACTTTCAGCACCTTGATTTAAAAATTCAACCTCAGTCTTTTTTTCTCCTCTTCAGCCTCAGAAGAGCTGATGATTGCTGGCATGACCTTCACGACCTTTGACCTTGGAGGTCACGCACAAGGTTGGTTTATGTGCAATGTGATATTCATGTTTTGGAGGTTCGGAGGCAGTGTCTTTTCAGAAAATACATGCCAAAATTCAGGTTATTTCTGAGCTCATTGATTTGACGTTGAGGTTTTATCTGTCACTAAATAACTTTGCTTGATGTACCCAAGTTCTCTGCTCATAATCAATGTCTGTTTTCATTGTATTAGATGTTAAGTGAAGAGAAAACCAGCAGTCATGTGCAGAAACATCCATCCATCCATAAACATTTCCTGAACATTTTGTTAAAATCCATCCATAACGCTTTGCATTATATTTCTAACTAACTGACACAAAGAACCCCTGCTGAATACATAATCTCATTGGCAGAGGTAAAAATGACAGGGTTGAAATTAAAGTAAGAGGTTGGAATGTACAAGGTACTTTTGAAGGTAGATCATAACATAAATATGACAAAAACATAGTAATGTTGTTTAAGACATTTTATTTAATATATTAACTTGTAATCCCTATAATTCAATGTTTTACATATTTTACAACAGATGATCACTGTCCCTTCCAAGTAAACTGAAATAGATTATTGCAACCCTCTTACCCCAATTTCAGTAGCAGCGTTGAAGGTGACAGGCTTGGCAATATATGCCAATGTTGTATTTTTTTATTTTTTTTTCAGGAACACCTCCGAGCTGTAGATTGTAACGGTACTGTTAATGTCAAAGACAGACTTGGGGATGTTAGTAATTACAGACGACTTTGAATTAAAGTTGTCAGATGTTGAAAATCTAAGTTAAAGAGTTGTGAGTCGTCTGTATAGATAATGAAAAGTCCGAAAAATAGAAGGGAGGATTTCCCTTTGGTTTAGCCATAATGTTAGCTTAGCGTTTGATGACATTTCCTCTGTCTTGACACAGTTGTTGTCATCTCCTCTCATGCTAAATACATTTAGGTTGCACAGGGTTGCACACGTCTTGGGGGACACAACTTGAGTGCATCATCACTAGTATTTAAAATATCTCAATGATAGAATTATGTATTTTAGCAGTTAAACAAACGTATATAAACAAAATCATACAAAAAAGTCTATGTATAACTTGTGGAAATTCTTATATCTGATATGCAATTTTGTCATTTGAGATCTTTTTGGTATTTTGAATACAATTTTGGAACATGTTTTTACAACAAATATATTAGCATTTTGTTTCAAGACAATAATTTTTATGAGCACGTATGATGGAGTTTTGTGCAAGGATTTTTTTTTGGGAGGGGATGAGAGATGGGACAGAAAATGTCTTCCAATTCTTGAATGGCCTGAACAAATTTTTTTTAAGTGCAATAAAAAGGTTGGAAACCTTCCGGGGTCGCCACAGCGAATCCATTTCACATATTTGATTAGGCATTGAAAAGTTGACAAGCAGCAATAAAGCAAGAAAGTGTTTTTTTGTGCTTTTTTTATTGATATGTAATCTGCATTATTCAGCAAGATGAAATGGAAATTCTGCTTAAGAGTCAGAACGTGACATCGAACATTTTGCAAATTTATTGGTAGGATACTCAAAGCTTTTGACAAAATAGTGACAAACTTTTGACAAAGAAAACAGACTTTTATAAGACTGATCAAATCCACACATCTTTCCACATAAGCCCCAATCATTTCATTACTTTTATTATTAGACTTTTTTATTATACTATTATTATTACTTTTATTTTATCACATCTATTCATAAGATATGCAATTGTAACAAACGAAAAAGGTGTCCGTCATTTGTTTTCCTCTTTATGTTTCTCTTTGGAAATGTCATTTAGAGTTTGTTTTTTGTGTTTGTTACCATGCACAGCCCGCAGAGTGTGGAAAAACTACCTCCCTGCCATTAATGGCATTGTCTTCCTTGTGGATTGTGCAGACGCCCTCAGATTGGGGGAATCAAAAGCAGAACTTGATGTAAGTACCTTCATAGTCCCTGCCTTCGTGAAATGTTCCTGACAGCTGTTGTAACTCCTCAACTTGCAAAGATTATACATGTAAGTAGGTGTGTATATTCTGGGGATTATGACATCAAGCAGAGAAATGCATAAAAACAGAAAAAGCAGCATTAAAGAAAGTATTTAGAACAAATTTGTAACTTCAAATTACCTCCACATTTAAAAAAAATGAGAGATGAATGCACAGTAAAGTCACTGCCTTATGTTGCACTAATGGAGAAAAGTGATATTGCTAAGCAGATATGAGCTAAAGGCAAATGTATTTTTTAGACAGACCTTAAAAAACCTTATGTCATTGTTTTTTCTGTCTAGTCGAGATAAACTGAAGCATTCTCAAAATCAGTCTTGGAAAGCACTTTGAACTGAAAATGACAGCTGCAAATAACATTTTATTCCCCCTTTCAGGCATTAATGACAGATGAGACCATTGGAAACGTGCCTATCCTGATCCTGGGCAACAAGATCGACAGACCAGAAGCCATCAGCGAGGAGAAACTGAGGGAATGTTTTGGATTGTACGGACAAACGACAGGAAAGGTGATCAAACGACTCTTCTGTCAGCTTACTGTCATCTTTCTCCTCTCTTTTGACACTGTATCTTAAAGTTAGTACAACAGAGTCTGAAATAGAAAAAGAGAGTAAAAAAAATTAGGAGACCCCTCAAAATTACAAGACAGGAGCAGGGGGACAAACTCAACTGCAAACTGCATGCTCAACTCAAGTGTAATTTAGTGGCGATTAACTATGGAGAACAGGTTAAGATTTAAAAGCTGCCACAGGCTCAAAAGTGTTGTTATATTAAACAAAATGAGCCCCAGAGGAAACCACTTTACAATCCATTGAATACTTGTGGATTCTAGCTGCAATACAACATGAAATACGAAAAGCAAGGCTTAATAATGGGGGCTTAATAAGGGGCACATCCATTCACATTTTTTCTTTCCAATCTAGTATGAAGAGTTGGCCGATGAAGTGAAATTGATATTGGTATAATAATCTACTTTCTAAGATTCCAACTGCAGCTTTATGAAACATTTGAAGACTTTTTGTGGGCATTCATCAAAGCCAGCAAGCCAAGCATTACAATAATGATGCTTTTTACAGAAAGCAAAACTCACCTACTCCAGCTCTACACTTAAAATCTTGTGTGATTTTGAAATCATCTCCCTTCACCTATTTCTGTTCTACCCAAATTTATTTATTTTTCCCATGGGTGTTACATTGGCATTGAATTTTTTAATTGACAAACTACCATAAGAGAATAAGGATCTTAACTGCATCCTGCATTGCATGCCCTCAAATCTCGTACATTTTTTAGATTTAATTTTTTTTTATTTGACCTTGCTGTTTCTATGGAAGGCTTTCGATTCACATTCATTTATCATCACCAACGCACCCAGCATAGTTCTCACACGGGAAAAAGGCTCCATAAATCTATGGAGGAAAAACAGAAAATGTTGCAAATCACTCTAAGTGCCTCTATTTAGAGGCTATTTTCATAAAACTATAACAACCATGGTCCACATGTAACTGAGTTATGGATATTTGTCTTTGAATCTGCCGAGGACAGAGTTGAACTATAAACACTAAGAGTTGTCTAATGAAAAATAAAAAAATAAAATGTAAAAAAAAGTAGAAAAAAAACAATACAAGCATGTACCTGTTGTATTTCTGATGGATTTAACCTTTTCTAGATTTACATATGTGTCAAAACATGTTAATTATAAATGGATCATCGTTGTGAACATGAACCCAGCATCACTTCTACAGAGTCATTCTATCAGTGAAACCCAGAGGAACACACCAAGCTGGACATTAGTATTAGCAGATGATAACCTCTTTAGCTCCGCCTTCATCAGTGCAGGGCTATTGGTCCGAGATGTGAACCACCGAATGAATGATACCGCCATTGAAGCACTGCTTCTTGGTGGGTGCAGTGAATATAGACTGTTGTTTTTGGAATGTGTATTCAGCTCTTTTCTTTTTAGATGTTGATTCGCGCTGGAAAATCACCGGAAAAGTTGCTGCGGAACTTCGTTGAAATTCCGCTCCACATTCAAATCTTTTCCGGTGCTGGAGTGGCCCCACATTTCAGACACACACACTTGTCTTTCACGTTTATCAAACAGACGTTTGTGTGTCATTGTTTGTGAAAATTATTAACATTTTTTGCCCCCTAATACCGCAATTAAACTCCACTAATATAGCGGGACTGACCCAGTCCATGCCTGGCACCTGGACAATTTGACTGGAAAGTTTGATTGACAATTAGTTTAAACATGGTGGGGGTGGGTGGGGGCTAGGGCTGAACGATTTCCATAAAAGAGTTGTGATTTCTCTGGCAGATATTGCGATTTCGATTTCAACCACGATTTATTTTTTTTTACCAAGTTTCATTACAAATGAATTCAAACAATGAATTCAATAAAGCTAATGCAAGAATAAAAAGTAAAGTCAGCAGATTTCAAATGCAGGACTGTTTATGAACATTTGGACCCTGAGGAACAACAGTCATAACTCCAAAATATAAAAAATACAAACAGAGCCTCTTTAGGTCAACCGCTTATTTTACGATTCACATCTACAAAATAACAGGCATTAAACATGTGGATCAATGGCTCAACCCTGGGCCTGCGTCCGGTCCCAGGTCTGGAATCCGCGCACCCGGATGCGCTGAAGTTGGAATGAGTAGCGACACTGATGGGAGTGTAGAACACGTGACCTGTCCACGCACAGCATAGAGCTTCTTGATTGGTCGCGGATACAGATCTAGCTCTGGCTACCACTCATTTGCCCAGAGCTACCACTCTGGGCAAATGAGTGGCAAAGTCGGGTCCGCATCCGGGTGCGCGGTCCGGGTCCACGGTCCACCGTAGACCGTGGTGTGGTCTACGGTCGTGTTGTCAGAAATCGCGATTTTCGGTCTAAAACGATAGATCGTTCAGCTCTAGCAGGGGCAGGATACTTTTGATTGGTTGAAAATTAAACCTGATTTACCGAGTGACCAATCAACTTTGTTATGACATTATTGACTCGTGATGACTGTTCCTGGATCAGATCTCTGAGCCACCGGCCTGTGACAAGTGACACGTTGGAGACCCTTGAACTAATTCTAATTTTAGAAAACCCCTATGGGTGACTTACGCCATCGTTGTGGGCGACCTGACGACTGCGAGCACCGTGTTGGTGACCCCTGCTCTAAACACGAATGATGATTTTTGGAAATTTTTATATACAAACTCTCTTTAGTTACCTGTCAATTTCATTTTGGGCAGCTGAATTTTAATTTTAAAGGTTATTGCCTATAAAACATTAATCGTTAAATAAATAAAATAAAATCAATCACTGGAATATGAGATATCATTACTCTATCAGAGTAATTTCAAGTGAAAATTTTTTTCTACAGACAAATAATTTCCTTCAAAGAAACATCAAATGTCCAGCAGTAGCAAGACCAGAAATGCAAAAACAAAACTGCATTAAAAACAGAAAATGCCTTAAAGCTCAGCTTGCTGCTCTGTGATGCTCAGTAGTCTGAGCCAGATACTTATCTTGGATATAAGTTCCTCAGTGTTTGGGGGTAGGGACTATGCCTGAGGAAATCCTCAGGATAGTGAATCTGTTCATCCTGTGTGTTTTGTTTATCTTCATCAAAGAGAACAATTGTTACATGGGTATGTTAGGGTATATTGTAAATAATTTTTGCAGCTGGGGCCTTGTGTCAGGGATAAAGACATGGAAACTCTTCAGTGCCCATCTACTCATATTTTACCTCACTGTGTCATTACATTGGAGCTCAATCAGCTCCCATCTGGAGGTTTCATGATGCGCTTTCCACGTCAGCTGCAAAGGGATTACTGAACTGTTCAAACCTGCTTTTTTGGGTTTTAAAATTGGCAGATGGGTGTGTGAAGTCAATACCAGGTACGCTGAGTTTTTCAACAAACAGTGTACATGGGGGAAAACCACAGTAGAGACCTGTTCTTTCATAATTGGGCAGCACGGAAAATGGCCCTAGGTTTCTTGGAGCACCTGCATGTTCCACAGGTGCTTCATGGTGTCTTCAAAGCATTGACTAGCATACATGTCAGTGATGACACAGCCCAGCCTCAGAAACTCATGTCACACGAAACTGACACTAACTTTTTATCACTGAGCTTTCTTTTATTTCTCTTTGCTTTCCATAAACTCAAATGGTGGAGTGATGCAGAGATTCACGCTCACAGGCTGTGATGGATGTGCCAATGCACTGGCATTGCATTGTGGGACTTATTGTATTGTAGTGACGTGTGCTATTACACCAGCAGTACATCATATACAGTATACCAGTATAGCAGTATACCATAGTATATTCATAATAGAGGAAGTGCTGCCTTATAAGTGCTCTTGATGGTTCCTTGTACATATTGTATGGTATAGGATAGTCTTAGGTTTGTTTGTTTTTTAAACTAACTGATGATTCATCATTCTTTTCTTAGGGGAACATTCCTGTGAAGGAGCTGAACACGAGACCATTGGAGGTGTTCATGTGCAGCGTGTTGAAGAGGCAGGGCTATGGTGAGGGCTTCCGCTGGCTCTCCCAGTACATCGACTAAACGCAGCCAAGACCACATCTAAACCAACAACAAACCACCACCAACCACCATCAGGCAGGGATTGAGGGCGCTAAAACCTGACCGCCCTAAGATGCCCCAACTGTTGCCACTAGGACCATCATACTCAGCCCCATGTTCAGTTCAAACGAGCCTGCCTCCACCTTCAGAGAAACCAGTTCAACGATCCCAATAGACTTTTATTGGTCGAACATTTGGTTCCGCACTTACAGACTTCATACCTGTACATGCACACACACATTCACAACTATACACAACAGCACACACTAGTCTCCATATCTCTGTTTTTCTAAAGAGTTAACATAGCATTGGTTCCTCAACAAAGGGGTGCTTCAAATTCAAGCAGATGAAGTTTTTCTACATTGTGTTTGTCGTTTGCTGCCCTCTCTGCCTCCCCTCCTGCTATCTGTCGAGTGTGATAAGACACATTATAACTGTAAATCTGTATATGGTTCCATTGGTACATCGATAATTCCTGATGCCTCTTTCTCCTCCTTCAACTCATTATGAGCAATGAGACAGAGTAAAATGGTTGTATACGTTGCAGTACCTTTTTTAGCAGTAAAGACATTAATTCATCTTATTTAACCAGTTTTGGTTTGTTTGTTTTTTTTTCACAGCAAGATCACAGTAATCAAACGTATGGCCACGTTTCAAAGCCTTTAATGTAGATGTTTGGCTATAGCACCCGTTTTAAAAACGGACCAGTGCGTTATCTTGGTGTATCAGCAGATTTTTCCATTCTTTTCCTTAGAAATTTAAGTATTCTTATTCAGGAACTTTTTTATGTTATGGGCACAGTAGCATTGAATGGATCCAAGCAGTCTATGGGCTCCCTTTTTTTTTAAAGAGAAACATTGGGTGGAAGAACAGCAAATGGGAAGATTTTAATAGAGAAGAATACTGGTTATAACCTGGGCAAAGTTTGATAAAATTGTGTTGATATAGCACAAACAGCAACCAACGAAAAGAATATTTAACTAAAAAATTTAATTAAACTTGGAATGAAAGCTTGATAATAACATGCAGTAAGAATTGAAGGAGAGATGAACAGACAGATCATCTCATCAGTATTGGAAGTCAGTCCTAAAGATGTGATTTTACAGGGTGAATCTAGTGACCAAGCTTGGATAAGAGGACCCAGCCCCACAGTGGGAGCAGGTACAGGGGCTTAATACACCTATAAGAAAGGGACCATATATATGAAGTGTACATGGACATCGTACATGGATTTTGAATTTCTACGTGGTATCCTTTTGATCTATGTGCATTACCAGAAACTATTATGCATGCCTTGTTTTGTTTTATTTTTTGTTTTTAGATTATCATTATTCCAGAGTACACACGAGGAGGGAAAGAAGATGCCAAAATTAATGAAACAATGAGAGCTGATTGTCATGTTTTTGTTTTTTTTAACAGAAATAATGGAATTTGCGTGTAATGCACACTTTTTTTCTGTCCTTGTCCCTTTGTGTCTCTTTCATTCCCTCATTGACTATGTGATGAGTTGTTCCAACAGAGGTGGGACTTGCTGTTGTTTGCATCATACAAAATGTAATAAATGTTTGCATTGAATAACAGGCTTTAACACTGATCTGAAATGAAGTTCCTTTTTTTTTCCCCTAAAAGACACTAAACATTCAAATCTCCTGACTGTGAAGTCATTGCTTACATACATTTGCATAGTGTGTATGTGGTGTACAATATTTTGCTGAAGTTTTGATGTAGAGCTTTAATGAGCAGATATAATTATTGTATTATTTCTTGACATACAAGAGAATATAAATGTACAAATGTACATCTATGGTGCTTAAAATACACACGCAAATAGGACCAATGTCCCTGTGTCTCACTGCCATGTTCTATCAATCATCTAGAAGTTTGCAAGGTTGCGAAATTGCCACTACACACCTAATCAAATTTTAAGACCAGAATTTATATTTAGCACTCTTGGATCTTTAGATGATTCTAGGTAGTTTCAAAATGTAAAAATAAGAAATGGGAATGACATTGAACATTTTGAGTAAGCAATTTATTGAAAATAATTAACTGAAATAGATTGCTCTTCAGCCAATCCAAAGTATAAGACTACAGCTGGAAAAAAAACAACACAAAACCTCCCAAAAATACAAAAAAAAAGTTTCAAAAAGGACTCCATAATGACTTGCTCCACTGTTCTGGAGCTTATCGCGTCAAAAGTTCATTTCAGCACTGTTGATGCAAGAGTTTTCTGAGATTAGTGGGAGTGTTTCTCCAAGTGGTGAAGATAGCTTCATAGAGAGAACAGAGAGAGAACATAGAACTTTGTGGAACTGATGTCAGTTTTTGTGAACTTCCTTTCCATCCCCAAATGTTCTCAACTGGATTAAGATCAAGGAAAGGTGCAGGATTTTCTAAAAGGCTGATGTTATTCCTCTGGAGGAAGCCAGTCAAGCCAAGTTTACTTATATAGCCCTTATACAAAAGGTCTCAAAGGTCTTCACAAGCCCACAGATGACAGTAATTGATGACATCCCCTGGTGTGAACCCCCCACACAAGCAAGGAAAAACTCAAATGTTGATTACATCAATTAAGATAAGCAGAAGTAGTTTCATGCTGAAAAAATACTTCTAACTATTTTTCCTTGATCTTCAAACTTTAAAATGGGTCAATTTGACCCGGAGCATAACAGGAGGGTTAATTATTGTTTTGAGGTTTAAATTTTTTTTGGCTCACTCCCAATTCTTTTTGCATTTAAAACTCTACAGACACTTCTTATCAGTGTTCAATAGTAAACATATTGATATCTGTAATCATTGCCATTTTAATAAGCCATGGAAATGGGCCATTATAAAGAAAGACAGACTTTTAAAATCCCAATTTCTCAAAACTATGAACAAACTTTGTAAAGGTCCCAAGGAAGCTGCATACATTTATTTTTTTTTAATGAATACGGCACCTTCACAATAGTTCATGACCTTAGCGGTGAGCTAAAAGCAGAAATATATGAGGTTGACTGGCTAAAGGCGGTATCTAGAGTCACAGCCATTGCCATGGCAAATACTAGCTTAAACAATAAGAAATACCTGGGGCAGCATAAATATTGGCTGAATAAGGGAGCCGTTAGCAAAAGATGTTACATGCAAAGGAAGGCCACACTACACATTTGCCCTTTTTAGTTGTAGAAATTATTTTCCTACTTTTTTTGTAAGTATTTTCTATATGTTCAGATTGTATCTTAATACAGAAACTAAGGTCATAACCCAGTTGAAGCACCAAATCCATTGTTGGACTGAATGTTTTGCACAGTACTGTCATTTGCAAGTCAAATTATTATAAAAATAATGTTGAGAGTATTGCAACCAAGTCTCTTCTTCTTTTCCTTTCGGCTTTTCACTTTTGTGGTGGCCACAGTGAATCACTTGCCTCCATCTAACCCTGTCTTCTGTATTCTCTACTTTCACACCAACTCCCTTCATATCCTCTTTCACTACATCCAAACACCTCTTCTTTGATCTTCCTCTTGACCTCCTGTCTGTCACTTCAAAACTCAGCATCCTTCATCGATATACTCACTATCTCTCCTCTGGATATGTCCAAACCATGTCAGCCTGGCTTCCCTAACTTTGTCTCCAAACCCTCTAACGTGCTGTCCCTCTGATGTGCTCGTCCTGATCCTTTCCATCCTGGTCACTCCCAAAGAGAACCTCAGCCTCTTCATCTCTGCTCCCTCCAGCTCTGCCTCTTGTCTTTTCCTCAGTGACATTGTCAACCAAGTCTGATCTAAGAATTAAGAATTTAGTTGGTCTCCAAAAGACATCTGTAGGAAGTGTTGATTCTAGGCATTTTGGTATGTTCGATTATTAACTATCACCTCTGGCAGGTTTATACACATGTAGTGATAGGTTCAGACGGCAATACATATTTTTTCTGAAATATGTTTTTCAGAAGGACTCCTTATATTCCCCCACTCATGGTTCTTAGTGCGGTACAGACTAATACTTTAAAATAATTTGAAAACTAATGCTTAGATTTCTTTCAGATACTATAAACTTTTCTTGTGGGATGTCTAGGTCTTACACAATCTAATACTATCAGCGACAACTATAAAGTACTAGATGTCCATGAAAAATAATGCAGAATGCATTATCAAATAATGTTGTTCTGTCTAAAACATCCACCCCAGACTGTGTCGAAATCTTCCTTAAACTAATAATAACAATGAGTTACAAAAAAAAAAATTGTTTGCAAGTTGTCTAGGTTTTTTCAACTGAATTGTGACAATTTTGCCCCACTAAATCAGAAAATTATATCTATTTTCTCAATCAGGTCAGGTTTTTTTTTTGCTAATTTGATTTGGAAAATGTGATCTTCTTACAAAATTCATTACATTTTTGTGACTTCATCAGTTGATTTTTTTGGTAAAAGTTTCACCCAAAATGGATTCATTTTTTAACAGGATGTATTTATTAAGTGCTTATTAAATATTTATTCAATGTAAGCACACTTCATGAAACTTGTGACTTGATCGTGTTAGGTATTCACCGCAGATGTAGCAGAATATTTCAGGCTTATTTTTTACAAGATCTTCTAGAGTCAAAGCCATTTCATTCACCTGTAATATTAAAATAAACAATTCATCATAAATTTGCAAAAGTAAAATCTTCAGAATTTGTTTATTGCACATCATGTGATGTGAAAATGCCTATAAATGTAAGCAAAAATGTGAAAAAGCCAAAAAAAAGAAAAAACTTAAACAATAAATTTGTTGTTGACCAGTGTAATGGAACGAAGACTACACGTTAAGCACCAGAATCACAATGTTATGACAAACAACATAAGTGAATTAAACAGACAGCTTTTTTGATAACTTATATTATTTCATTTTGAAAATGTTATTTTAAAACAACAAACTAACTACCTGACACCTATGGGTTAAAATGATTCAATAGAGTTAAAGAATATTAGACTTAGACTTAGACTTAGACTTAGACTTCCTTTATTGTCATTACACAGACACACACAATGAATCTGGTAACG
>JAPTHA010000007.1:2135133-2147944 GCA_029814585.1 Gymnapogon annona
ACTTTGGACGTTATCTCCGTTGATTAATGTTTTTGTTTCCCTTTTATTTGTGGTTCTGCTTGTGCAACATTTTTGGGATAAATTCACTTTTTCTGACCTCTGTTCTTGGATACAGTTTGCACTTACTGCCATGGCTACTCCACATTAGAAGTCTTGTTCATGCTGATGTCATATATATATATATATATATATATATGTACATATGCTATTATTTATTGGTGACTAGTGGTGTAATTGAGCTGTTAGCGAAGTTATCATCTTGTATAAATAAATATACACCAAACAAAGCTTGTTGCAGCCACACCTCTGGCCGCAACTACAGCTTCTCATATTAGAAACGTCTTGGAACAGCCGTATTTTACTGATGTGGGATCTTCATGTCATAGATTTTCTTGGAGCGGGAGGAGGACTTTTACATTGTTGTTGTGATGCTACTCCAGCTCTGATTTGGCAGCATGTTATAGAGTCATGTCAGAGTGGATTTGGCTGGCCGTACTCAGAGGTCTCTGACTCGAAGAAACACACTCACTTCTTGATTTGCATGTGTTTGGATCTCTGCGTTCTTCCTCTGCACCTCTGGCCAAATCTGGCTGTTCTCTCAGGCCAAGCTTAAAGCTCCAGTATCGCGCTTTACGGTGTGGACGGTGTGAGAGGTTTCATAAGCTCTGCCCAGTTCCCAAAGACACCCAACACCAACTCATTTTCATCAGACTGCTGAGGGTTTTGCATCATGCCCTTAAAGTGTTTCAACAAATCACAAACTGCTGTTGTGTGAAGGAAAGGATGACTTATGAATATATTTAAGGGCTCTGCTGACAGTATATGTTCTGCCAGGTTTGTCCGTCATGATCGAATAACTGCAGTTCTGTCTTGAGGTTCTTGGCTTCAGTCTTCCTCTGAGCCACTGGCAGGATTTTCAATTCGGTTAGAACAAACAGCTCTAGAATTTTGTCTTCTGTTTGAACCAAACTCATTCTTTTTCTCACTCTATTCAAAATAGGCAATCTTTCAATTTCTGGGTAAAAAAGTATTTGTAGCAGTACTATATTAGAGAACAGAGAAACAATTTATTAATTTACTTCTTGAGGTAAATGATCTAATATTATTTTACAGTATGAAGATGATCATTACATTGTTCTTGCCAATATCCAGCTGTGAGGAATAATCCCCGATACACACATCAATCTTTATTGACTTTACCATCAACACATGATGTTTGCCAAAATGATTGTAACTATGCATATACAATATGTTGAGGCATTTATTGCAACACTGCATAACTTCCTTGGTGTGATCAATGTCATAGTGAATATGTTATGTAATCAATAATAAGTTATTTGTTATCTTATGTATTATATTCCAGCATTCCAAAGTTAAAAATGGAAACGTTTAAACTGAAAAGCTAACTGGGGAAGCTACACTTTTAGTATAGACTCGGTGCGATTAGATCAGAAATTATATGCAGCCTATACTTCAGTTTTACTGTAAATGTAGGCAGTTGTGGCTTTGTCAGATAGGTCAGTCCAGAGAGTTGTGCCTTGATGTTAATTCACTGCAGGTAAATGGACTTTTGTTTGGGTTCTCACAGCCTTTAATAACAAAATCCACACAGACATCAACAACGTCAGTGGATTTTCTTGGAATTTACACTGGACGTAAATGATGAATGACAGATGGAGATTCAAAAACTTTTGCAGATTTAAATGAATTATTATATTTGTCCTGATGTAAATGAGAGTTGAAGGTGATGGACAGAAAGGCGGATGCTTTGAGTTACACAGAAAGCACTGCTTTATTGACTGCACTGGACTGGATTGGTCTGGATCAAATGGGACTGGGACCCCACCAGATGAAGGTGGGAGTTGAGGGTAAGGTCAGACAGGTTCAAAGTGGGGGGGTAGGGTGTTGAAGGGGTCATAGTGGGATGCAGCCATCATTAAGGCAACACAAACAGCATGCAGATACAGTCACAGGAAACATCGTCATCATCGTCATATTGCTTTTCAAAGTCTCGCTTAAAACATCGAAATTGTACAAAAAGGAAGAAAATAGGTTTTTCGCACTAATGAAAAATACATTTTTTAGATTTTTCCCTCCTACAAAGAAGATTCTAATACAAGAAAATAAATATAGCAAAAAAAGCCAAAAATAATTTTAAATAGCTCTTCTTTTTCATATATGTTCAATAGTTCTCTTTGCTATTAACAAATGGCACAACATTCTTTGAAACAAAGAATACAGAAGCATAAACTCCTGCAACATTCATATTATTGTATTGAAGAACCGATGCAGAGCAGAGGAAAAACTGGACATGACAGTAGCTTGAAACACTTTGATAAGGACAAATAAGACAGGAGGAGGAGGAGGAGGAGGAGGAGAAAAAGCCTGCATCTTGCTCTCCTGTGACTGGTTGGTGCTCATTGCTGAAATATGATCAATAGGATGATATAGGATAGGATATTAAGTAGGAAATTCTCCCAACCTTATTTCAACCAACGAGGACAGATACTAAAGAAGAGATTAGCATAGAAATGAAATATTCATAAAAACTTATATGAATAGGTACTGAGGATTTATACAAAATTAGAACAAAAAATTTCACTGACCCAGGCTTAACAATATAGCTGTTAAATTTGAGGGAGGAAGTCGTGAATTATAGGTCAGAAGTTGTATGAGAATGTTTTTAGTATGAAAAATAATGAGTGTAAAGAGGAAACAATAATTAAAGTGAACAAAAAAATAAAACAAGCATTGATACAGAGGTGGCAGATGGAGAGTAAAGTGAAAAAAAACAACACACACCAGGGAACATAAGGGTTACAGTGTCTCTACTTTTTTTCAACTAAACAGCATTTTGCTGAAAATGGTAAATAGATGAAATGACAATCTTACTGATAACAACTTGATATTTGAAATAGTAATGTTTAGCTGTAAGCTCAACAGAAGCTTTTGTATGTACAGTAAAATTCCAAGATCGATGCTGCAGAAATGGGTGTTGGAATCTGGGTTTATGTTTTGCATTAAATCTTGAAAATGTTTACATGTTAAAAAGGGAAGTCATAACTGAGATAAATACACAATGTCCAGATTATTCCACCCTATGAGCCAGACACTTTGTTTTTACTTCCACCCTTTGCATCTGATGTTTCAACTACAAACTTAATCATATAAACCACTGACCGACTACAACACAATGACTGGAGAGAAACGAGGCTAAGCCAACCAGTTAACAAAAACAAATAAAATTTTACCAAACATATGGTATGGATGCACCAATATCAGTACTGGAAAGTGGTCTGACAGTGACCCAAACTACTGGATCAAGTATGCGTGACAATCACCTGATCCATAGGATGATATGTTTAGTTCAGTTCTACATATTTTTATGTGTACTCCATCAGTCTGCCGGTGTAAAACAAATGATCAGACAAACACACAAAAACAGTTGTAGAACATCATATCCATAAAAATGCTTGATGTGCTTCTAAGTAAATAGTTTTCAGACTGCCTCAACCACAACACACTTTTAAAAGGGTGCCGGTGCATGGCTTTTTATTGTTTTAATAATGCAGTAAATAATGTATTAGTGTGTAGTATTAATTTGTTACATTTTCTTTTACGGTCTTATAAAGTGATGTTGAAGGAAAGGGATGACCCCCACACTTTCTACAGAGAACGTTCCCTCCCTACGTTGACATGTTTATTCAGTATCATTGCTATCAGATGCGTATTCAGAGTCAGCTGATACACAAAGCCTCTGAATATGTATCAGATCTGAAAAACTCACGTTGGTGCATCTGTAAACACCACAGTGTTTGAAAAACATGAGAAATATGAGAAGTCGTGTTGAGTTTCTTATAATACACATTTGTCAGTGTTTTTTTTAAATAACTTTTTTTTTTTAGCTCTGTACAGCCAAGAGAGGATTTGATGATTTATCAAGTCATTTAATGACTTGTAATTTAACCTTTATTATTTCAGGTAAGTCCACTGAGAACAGGTTCTCATTTACAGTGACAACCTGGGGACCGGTGGGTGAAGTTTGTTGCCAAGGACACAACAGCAAATGATCAGGAGAGAGCAGGAATCGAACCACCAACCCTTCGGTTACCAGACGACCTGCTTAAAGCATTAAATGTCACTTGTCTGTTTTTATCTGTTATTAATGTGTACAGTATACTGTGTTATTTCATTGTGGAAGAAAACTCACATACAGACTCTTCTGATATGAGTAAATCACTTCATTAAATTGAAGTCACGTGCAGTCTGTGCAGTCATACACATAGAAGAATGGAATTTTGGCCCCACTTGTTGATCAGCTGTTGGATGTGACACACAGCGTTGCTTCATACAGAACACACAAGGATTTTGAGAATGTGATTGAATCATTTTCTGGCTATCGATCGTTTGTTGCTATAAGAGTTTTCAACTTTATACCATTCAGTCTGGATGTTAGCTGCATTTTTTGCTGTAGTTCCCAGAAGAAAGGAGGTCAGGAGAACCAAGGGAGACTCTTGTAGATTTAGATTAAAGGTGGTTGACCTCTTTTGGAGAACAAATGAACTGTTTCACTGTCTGAACTAAATTTAAGTCACTTTTGCAAAATATCACACAAAAACTGGGATAAAAAATATTCTCTGTCATGGTCTTCCCTGTGTTTCCTGTGATCAAATCCTGATGGATCAGACAGATGTATTTCCTCACTGTGTATGGAAAAGATTGGACAGTGGAGGCAAATAAATCAAAGGGTAAAGGGCTGGATGTTTGTGTCTCTGTGTGAGAGGGAGAGAAAAAGACATCAGGGTATGAAAGCAGATGGGGAGGAACAAAACGAGAAATGTTGGAGATTGAAATAAAGCAGGGACAAATAGACATAGTATTTTCTTGTAATTATGAACATTAGACAGAAACACAGGACAGAAGTGTCCTTTAACAAATGATCTTTATCCAGATTACATTTACACCTGGAAGTGTGTGTATGCACTGAAACCACTCTTTAACTTCTACAAACCATATTCTCGACCACATCCTTTCGTTAGATTTATACCATGTACTGCACACAGGCTTTGTTTTCAAACTGAAATACCTGACCTGGTTTCTCTGCATATTTTTGGCCTGTATTTAAATTTAATAGGACCCCAATGTCATTTTAATGACCGTCAAATTAATCACAGTCTTTACATTTACACCTAAATTTGTCTAGTCAGAGAAATATCTGAGCAGAGCCAGACCTTCCTGGGGATTGATACTTAAACCAGATGTAAAGTGGGGTTGACTACAATACAGAGATCGTAAGGGAGGAGCCATAAAAAACTGGGGGGAAAAATTAGGATGAAAAACATGTAGAAGCCAAACTGTTTACATCTACAGTTTTGAGGTAAATACGTATCCAACATCTGGCAGTGTATTAAACTATAGTAAATAAACCTTAATTGAATAGACATGTTGTTTTACTGTCATTATCTAACTCCACAACTAAGTATATTGTCATCCATCTGAAGTAAATATGCTGCAAGGGTGTTTTTAGTTTGAGTCTTGTTGATAAATAGGTTGGTCTAGTAGAACGATGCAGAAACGAGGCTTGAAAATCGGAGTGAATTAAAATTAGAACCTGCCACTTTATTTGTTTCCAGATATTAGATTTTTCTGTAAATGGAATTTTGGTGGATGCCTCAAGTAAGGTTGTGTGGTGAGAATGAAATGAAACATGTTGTTACAGTGTCTTTAAATAAGTTTAAAAGCTATATGTGGAATTAATATGACAAGAAGGTCAGTAAGAAGATGTTTTAGAGAGATTACTTCCTGGAAAACTGAAAATGATCTAATACCATCCTGACTCCCATACACTTGCATTGAACTTTCCTAATTTTATTTCAGACATTCTAGTAGCATTAGTTTTATTTTAGTGTATTTTACCTTATTGGCTTATTTACTGTCTGTAATGCAAGGGGGAACAAATCATTGTCTCATTGTGCCAGTCCCAAGCCCAGATAAATACAGAGGGTTGTGTCAGGAAGGACATCTGATGTAAAACACCTACCAAAATTAAATCATTCACTGTGGCAACCGCTGAAGGGTCAAAAGAAAGTTAGATAAAAGGTAGATGCTTTGCAAATCATCACTCAATTAAGCAAAAGATTTTAGGACTAAAAGGAGGTTAATAGTAAAACACTATTATCCATGAATCACATTACCTTTTAGCACTATTAAGGGTTCTTATGTTACTGGCTTGTTTTATTTTATCATTTTTTTTTGTCTTTTCTGCTACGTTTGGCCAGGTTGTCATTGGAAAGAGAACCGATTCTCAGTTGACTTACCTTGTTAAATATATAAATACAATAATGTAATTGGTATTTTGCTATGATTGGGGGTTTACTGCCTACTGAATAAGACTTTTATTTATTGATTAATATAAAGTTTAATGTTTAATTGTTGGTGAATTAGCATTAGCATTGGCTTATGCTGTTTTTGTCTTACATGCTTTTGAAGGAAACCTTTTGTTTTGCAAGCATGGAAGTACACAGGAAATTAAAGTAAATCGAAATCTTTATCTAAACTTAATTCATTGGCCCTTGTTCCATCGCAGACACATCACCCTTTTCTCTGAATACGGACACTTCTGGCAAGATGGTAATATCCACAATCTGATGTTGAAGTGAAACCATTTGCTTATTTTGTAGTCTGTACAACAAACATATAAACATGAGAAAGAAATAACATGCTAGTAGGGACATTGACAAGAGTTTTTCACATATTTTAAGATTTTTTGTGTTTGTAAAATAAGTTATGTAAGTAGCAGTTAAATGAAATGACAAGGTTTGAACATGGAAATACTTAGTCTGCTTTTATGGTCTCACAGTGCTGCACTCAAACTGTGCTAATCAAAACGATCCATTTCCCGCTATGAACAAAGGTTCTGGCAGAATCAATAAGCATGTTAAAATCAAATGACTAGTGTAGCCTAACATTGAAAAGTACCTGTTGATAGTGTGTCAAAAGGTACAACCCCCTCCTCCCCCCACCTAAACTGGTTTGTCTTAATTCCCAAGTTAGCCTCCAAAAATAATATACCATCCCTTGGGGTTTCTGTAACAGTGTATGTGTAGAAACGACCTATAATATTTGTTATAACCTTGAATTTCAGAACTATATGTGTTCTATCTCTGACCTGCAGAATGTAGTGTGTAGGCCAGGTTGAAGTGATGACTTCAATATCTTTGGTCATCTGTTACATTCTAAACATAATGTATCAAATTCAGTTATTTTCCAGGTGGTTCATGACACTCAATGCAAACTGGACCCGTTTCCTCTTTGTTTTCTTGATTCAATGGTTCCAGTTTGTGAAGGAAAGACTTGGGTGGATATGTGGTGGTGAACAGACCAAACAGAAAAAGTCCAGAGAGAAAAAAGATGAAGAGGAGAGAAGGAGCGAAGACAGAGAAGTGAAGGCAAGGGAAGGGCCTGCTGTTGTTTATATTAGCTGCTTGTTAACTTGACTGTGTGGACAGGCTGCAAACAGAACACAGGGGGAAAGAACAAGTTGTACTCTTCTGTCTGCCTCTTTGGCTTTGCTTCAGTAAATGTCTCCCTCCTCTCCTTCAGCTATCTGTTTCTCCTCTTTTTCCCCTCACTCTCCTCAGGCCAAAGCAAAACAGAGCACAACGTTTTCTCCTCTCACATGTACTTTCACAACACGTGCCTGTCATTATTTGTCCTTAAAGCTACAGAGATCCCTTTTTCTTAAATAAATTAAACAAAAAAAACAAAAAACCCTATGCTTCAGAAAGAACCACATGCCGCCAAAGGAGGCTGATCACCGGAAGGAGGGTGTAGGTTTGAAGAGGGACCCAACAGGTGGAGGGGGAGTTCGCTGGTAGCGGTGGTGGTGAGTAAAAGGGAGGACGATGTCAGATGGCAGAGACAGAGTAAGGTGTGCAGTTTGTGCAGACGGGAGTTTTAGTCCTACAAACATTTCTGAGAGCTTCTCTGGAGGCCGAATCTCAAAGTGAGCAAAGCCTAACATTCATTGTTTGTGTTGGATTGAGATCAGTGAAAAAACAAAGAGAAAAAAATGGAATACGCTGATAAAAATAGATATTTTCTACAGCTTTGCTTCCACACAGGCAACTCTGTTCAATAAGGTCTCTATGCTTGTTGGGTTTTATTCCCTTTTCCAAAAACTCTTGGTTTTAATTTTTGTTTTATTAACATTTCATGGTTAAAAATTGAGGAAATAATCATCAGAATAATCAATAACTCTCCAATAGTTGCAGCCCCAGTCAACATCATTATTATAATAGAAACAGTGCAGATAGACTGATGGTATAGTATCCCCAGATGTTAAGATGATGTCGTGCTTTTGGCTAATTTTAAATTGGAATATTCGAGTGCGACCAAACTCACACATAAGACTATCAAGAACTAGAAAGATTTTAGCCTCCTGTATTTGAAAATTACTGGCTTTAAGATAAATGAAAAACAAATGAAAAATTATCCCATTTAGATTGTACAAGATTATTTGAATGTTCAGACATTTTATTTAAGTAGTATCTCCTTTTTCCTGAGCCAAACTGCTTTAGTGAACAGTAGTCCATCTATCTTAGCATGTCTATACTTAATCACCAGTTCATAATGTACATTTTTCCACATATTGCTGTACATCACTGTAACCCAGTTTATGTAACTTCTTAATCTCCATCAAAAGCAGGTTCTGTTTTCATGTACATCTGTTTGGATTGCACAAAAAATTCCGTGCAAGGGATGACCTTGTTAAATTGTGGAGAACACTGATTTGATTAAATCTCTGGGTTGCAGGACCTTGTCTCAGCTAACCCTAGTGCTCCTCATGCAGTTACTTTTCTACTGAAATCTTGAATGAGTGAAAAGCGATTCTTTGACTGCGCCAAGTTAGATGTGAGTGAACATCTGAGTGCATTTCTGCCTCCACAGCCTCTCTGCCTTTCAGAAGTGTTTGTATGACTAAACCTCCAATCTGTGCAGTGTGTCTGTGTTGTAGATGTTGAGACCTTAAAGCCATAACTTTGCAGTAACAGAGGGAAGAAAAGCGCCAGTAGTAACAGAGGAAGCAGGTAATGAGTGAGCTTTCTAGTCCGATATGAGCTGCGGAGGCCGGCTAAAGCATTTACAAACAGAAAAAAAAACTGTTTGCAAAAGATTAAAAAAAACCACGGAAAATAAAAATGTCTAGCAGTAGTTGAACAGTATTATACATTATTGTAAATGTGTATAAATTCCATCTTAACAGCAGTAGGTAGGTGGGTGGGTTTTGTGGCTGGTGAAGGACAATAAAGCAAGAACTAGCCAACAACATCAAAACCAGGAAGCACTAAACCAGTTTGGAGCTCCCAGTTAACTATTAGACAGCAACAGTTCGGTATCATTTTAACCCATTGAATTTTTTTTTTTTAATTATTTGAGCTTTGGTCAAGATTTCAAGGGTGAGGTAAAGCATATTAATTGTTACTTTTTAAAATCAGTCTTATGTTGCTGTATTGACAGTAGGCTAGATGTACGTTTCAGGGGTAAAACACATTTTACATTACCAGCTGGCTTAAAACAAGCTGAAGCAATGAGATTTTTTTCCACACTGGAGAGTCTGAAGCATTGGCTAATCTTGACTTTATTGACCCTATGACAGCCTCAAACCTCTTCCCTATCGAATAAAAACACAACCACCGAGGAAGACGTCTCTTTGTTGTGCCATTCCAGGTCCTCAAAAATGTCCTCAGCCCAGTTGGTTTGCTCATTTGTCTCAATGTTGAAGGCTAATATAATTTTTAACGACTTACAACCAGATAGAAATGCTTTCTTTTGGTGGATAGTTTTAATGTGTCAAAATGGTGACATTAACCTAAGGTGGCTGAGGAAGTTCTGAGCCCAGCCTTTCATGTGCACCAATGTCTTTCCAGTTTTACAACACTGCCAGTATCACATACAGACACTGTGGGAATTACAGGCAAAATTCTGATTACCTACAGCAACTTCTTCTGGCTTTTAGCAGCTTTTCAGCAAAAGTCTGGATAAAATGCTCAAGTAGTCCTGTGTGTAGGTGTGCTTCTGACCTGCTGATCCCCACCCACTTGGCAGAGATATATTTATGCACAATGCTATGATCAAATGACATATAAAGAAAATAAGTATAGTTTCAATAGAACATGAGTCCTCTCTGAGGTTACGTTTCCACATGAATTTCAGTGTCATAACTGATATTAGGAAACAAAATCCAGAAGAAAATATGTTCAGGATCTCATCTCACGTGACCTGACAGATTTGCAGAACTGAAGGATCATCAGTGCACATTCAGGCTGCGAGGCAACACCCACCTGGGTGAACAACACATAAAGGACAGCTGCTTTGAAGTTGTATTCTAGTGGATATTGATAAAAGAAACCAGTAAAAGATTCCAGTCTACATTATCTACCAAGCAGAAGGAGCGGGCACTGGAGCCACACTGTAAATATAGAATAAAAACCAGTTTGTGTTTACTAAGGCTGCATAGTATGTCGGAAAAAAATAAATTCTCATTATCAAAAAGTTTCTTAGAAGGTAATAGTCAGGCTCTGGGTCTGGTCAAAAGTCTGACTCTTAGTCAAGTTTGACTGAATTTAATGTCCAACTGAACTAATCACTAAAAGTGGTTAATAATGTATTTTTTCCTAACAATACCCTGCAGCCTTAATATTTGCTACTACATGTTACGGCCATACATGTAAGGCCTTGACTAATAACACTGTCTACAAATTCAGGCTACTCTGAACATTGAATATTGAAACCACAATTACATTTCTTGTCTGAGCGACATATGCATTGTAACGACCACCTGGACTATGTGGGCTGTGCTAATATCCCACCACAATCCTCACCAAACACAAACTCTTGCTGTTATTGTAGTTGTATGTGTTGTTATGGTCAGTTCCCATAGGAGTTCAAGGTGCTGTAGCCAATGTAGAAGTCACATCTGTCCTGCACAGACTGGGTTTTAGGCAGGCTTTTAACCCTAAAACCTATGAAAACCTGACTTTGCATCTTCATGGCAAAAACAGAACAAAACCCATTTTTGTGGAGGAAAAAAAAAACCAAGACTTTTTTGATGACAACATCTGAATGACAGAGGATAAGTACTTTCCTGTTGTTTAAGGGAGTTTCCCTCTGAGTAAGCTCCTACTTCCTGAAGCAGTCAGGACCACATGTACATATAAAACTAGTCATCTTGTATATTTAGAACCCTGTTGTACCAGCTCTGTGTATTAGTCTGTGTGTTGTATGTTGCCTATTCAGCTTATCAGTATTTGGCTTTTTCCTTATGGGGCTATTGTATGTTAGCAACCTGCAATGGGATGATCCTGTCTTAACTTGTGGATTCGGTTCATAAGCTGTGGTTTAGCAGGCTCAGCAGTACCCTGCCATTGTGGGAGTGGGGGGTCAAATGGTATTATAGCCACTAAGTTAGGGCTTGTGGCATTTTGGACTTATCTAACATTCTTCATCTTGAAAACCAAAGACAGAGCAAATGTATTTAAGATGTGAATATAACGCCTTGATACAGAGATCTGTTCTTTGGCATGGTCACTTCAGAAGACAGTTCAGAAGCCGTCAACAGAGAGAAAAAAAAACAAAAAACAAGAAAAGTAGAATGGACTCACACCTCTTTTTAAGCACTCATCAGGCCTGGGTCAAGCAGTTCTTCAGATCCACATGGACACTTTACTTCAACTGAATTTGGTCCATATAGTTCACAATCTGGTAAGAACAGTCAAGGCTATTGAACCCAGGGTTAATAGTCATGTGATCATACTGAGAGAAGAACATGCTCAATAGTAGTCATGTATGTAGGAGTTCAGTGAAGCTTGTTAAATAGGGAAGTGTGTGTGTATATGTATATATATATATATATATATATACACACACATATATATATGCATGTTGAATATGATATAAAACAGGTGTGTATGTGTGTGTATATATCTATATATATACACAGACACACACACACACACATATATATTTATATATATATATATATGTATTATATGTGTCTTTCTAAACCTCACATCACTTTTTAACACATTTTTAAGCTTTTATTCCTTTTTAAAAGTTTTTAACCCCTGAGAATACCATGGACTGCTTTATGTACAAAATACAACTCTCTAAGAGAACACAAAGTTTTTTCTGAAAAATAAAAAAATACAAACAACTCAATTCAAACTGAAGAGCGCAGGCCTCTGAAGCTGATTATTATCAGTGTCATCATTTGATTTACAGGAGGAACAGTTGAAGCAGAGCCAGTGATAATTAGAGTTGAGCAAACAGACAATGCTATTCATGTGGGCACCAATAACCTGCTCTATATTCAAGGAAAAGCATTTTGTTGATAATGTCATGAGTTCCACATACACATGGGAGACCTGGCAAAATATGACAAAATTTTATGTACAGCATGTTGCTGGGAAAAGTCCGCCATGCAGTAGAGGTGTGCTTACACTGCTCCTTGTGTAGTATTGTATCAGTTTTTATCTTGTTGAAAAGTAGCCTTTCCAGTAATTAACAAGTTAGCACATCAAGAACTGATTAGGGAATCTTAAAACCCAACTGTTTTGACGTGAGAATGCAATGATCTGAGGTAAACACTATCTCAGTAATGTGCAACTTCACTGTCAAATGTCACAAAATATCTTGAATTAAGCCTTTAAAACCAAGTTTACTAATGCAAACTATGGGTTTAGCCTGCTAGTAGTTACTATGCTAGTAATAATAATCCAAGCCACACACACAAAATAATCTAGATAGTGAT
>JAPTHA010000007.1:2193290-2203684 GCA_029814585.1 Gymnapogon annona
TTTCGTTACCAGATTCATTGTGTGTGTCTGTGTAATGACAATAAAGGAAGTCTAAGTCTAAGTCTAAGTCTAAGTGTGCATGTATGTTTATGTGTATACGAACGCACACGTATAGGTCTGCATTACTGTAATGGTCGCTTCGCCAATATACCAACATATTTTGTAATTTTCACTTTCACCCGAGCATTGTAACATCAGTCTATCCAGGGACTACAGGTGTAAAGTACCTTTAGCTACAACCTGACACCAGCATTTCTCCTTTAGACCCTGTCTATAGGGTCTAAAGGAGAGACAACAGTGCACTGTCCCTGATCAAATAAAAGCATACCATACCATACACTAGTGGGGGCATCACGATAAGGACATCTAAATCACTTCGTCATTTGAGGGTAAAAATTAAACTGATGTTATGGTTAGTGTGAGAGAGTAAGCCACGGCAGCCAAAATGGGCGCACTAAAGTGTCCAGACTGGCCCGTGGGATGAATTTTTGAAATGCAAAATTACATTGACGATATTAACAATTAAAAGTACCAGAATCATTTTAGTTCAGGTTTCACGTACAGACCAATACCATCTGCAGTGGGTCACACCAATAAAACACTTTCACCACTATCGCCTACAACCTATAAATAATGACAATTCAAAATGTTTCTATTTGCTTTAGTTCTTTGTTTTCCATTTACACTGAAATACTTCCAAACTAGACTTTTACAAAATAAATGTAATAACCTGAACAGATATGAACAACCCGGAATGTTGAAAGAGGAGTCAAATTTGATCAATATTTTGCCTGTTATTAAATGTTTTGTATATTTGTAGATTGACTGATCTGTAAGTTAAAATGCACATTTGTAAATGATAAACTGAGGAATGATATTGTGAAAATTGCTAAGTTTTTCATATTTTTACGGATATTTTGTTAACACTTTCGTAATGTGTTTTAGTTTTTTACACAGTTATTTTACAGATGCGGATAACTTAAGTTTATATAGGGCCCCTGAGTTAAAATTAAAAATAATAATTAAAAGTTTGACACTCTGGGCAAAGTAAAGCTTATGCCTGGCTGTTTCCACATACGACATCTGTTGAAAGTTGAAATCTGACATGTTTAAATAAATAACTATACAAGTTATGGTCAGTTGTTTGGACTGAAAAAAAAGCATAACAGGCAACAACACACATGGCTGTAATGACAGTAGACAAAGAATATTCTGTGCCATTTTTCTGCCTAGAATGAATGTTTTTTTGTGGAGGAGATAAAAGAATAATATATTCTCCTCCTTACTGTTTTTCACATTGTAGTGGAAGCTATATGGTTTTCTGATATTGGTTAATTCCATTAGTTGAGTTCTGCTTCTTTACTGCAACAAGTGCATCACAAGATCATGTCAACTTGGAAATGTAATCAACAAACTTCAACAAACATCGAAAAAATATAAACCCAAAAATTTACATTATAAGAAGATTAAAAATTGTTTTTTATATGTCTGTCAAATAAGAGCATTAAATAATGCCGAATTGAGACATGTGGTCACACATGCACTTAAACTGAATGAAAAGTATGCATTTCTTAACATGTAATATTTTTTTTTATGAATTCCAAAATCACACATTTACACTGCACAGGATTCTCTGTTCTTATTGGTTCTCTGTTCAGTATATACAAGAAAAACTGTCAGGGGGAAAAGACAACAAGTATTAAACATCTACTTGGCATGCATAAATGCATATTTCTCTTTACAAGCAACATTAATGGCTACATATACTGCTGGGAAACCATTTCTCAACTGGTTTATATTCCTCTCCTAATATATTCTATTATATGTAGGTAGCGTGTCTTTCCTTCTTAATCTGCCTTAAATTCACCTGTTTTGCATGGTTGCACAGTGAGACAGCTGCATTGTGTTTATAAAGTGTGTTTGTCCATTGGCATGTGGGATGAGCATGTGTGTGTGCATTGCCCGCAGGCTGAAGGGCAGGAGCTGTGTCAGAACTAATTCCCAAACTGATCTCTGAGATTGAGATAACCCCAGTTAGACCACAGAGATGTGTGTGTGTGTGTGTGTCCGTTTTAAGGTCCATGCCTAAACAAGGATTTTACGGTATTGACTTGAGAGATATCTGATGAACATTTGGTGCATTACTGTAAATACATCTTCACACAGAGATAAGGACATAAAGTATGGGTAAAATATGACAGGAGTGAAAACAGAAGAGAGTAGAAATGTAATGCAAGTCTCTTTCTTTACTTGTTGAAGTGTATAACTGCTCAGATCCAAATTGACCTGACCCTCCCCACTCTCACAATATTGACTTCAGACCTGCGCCGTTTACTAATGAGCAACTCTGACCGTTAATTGGCCCTGACACCACTGTGAGTAAACAGACAGTTAAAGATCAGGAATATTGATCCTCAACAGAGATATATATTACATCTGTCTTTATGTTCTCAAGTGTAGGATCTTGAAATGTCATATTAAAAGCTTTTAATTAAGAGTTAAACATGGTAAAGGTAATGCCAGCATCAGAGGGCACTGATATCTAGGCTTATAGTCATTATTCTTGAGCAGTTCATGATTTATTTGTATCATCAGCTGACAATTCTATGGCATTTCGTTACCAGATTCATTGTAAATAAAGGAAGTCTAAGTCTAAGTCTAAGTCTATGTACAACTATAAATAATACTACAGCATTCATACAATGTATAATCCTTCAGTCACTTTTCCCTCTTCTATTTTTATTGATTAATATTATCTGCACTGTTGTTTTCTATTTTCTCTGTTTTAAAGGTGTGTGTTTTTAAATGTTCGTTGACTGTCATTCCTGTGCATTGCAGTTTTGTTCATCATACCAATATTCAATGATAATAAAACATCTTTAAGAAAAATTGCACAAGATGATGAAGTCTGCTTAAAAATGAAGATTTACACAAGACCAATAATGCCTTTGAAAGAAAATGGAAACCACCCAGTCTTTCTGCTATAATGACAAGAGCATCTGCATCAAAACCTCTTTTATCTTTGCTTTCAACTTAGGTTCCATTGTATTATATTGTATTGTACAATATATAATGTATACTGTATCTCTCATATATATGAAACTGAGCCCCGCTTTTTTTCTTTTTTTTTTAACCACTCCATGCTCGTTTTTTTTTGTTCTACTCTGGTTTATGTGTGTGTAAAAAATATCACACATTTACCAATTTTTTTTACTGTTCCTCAAATTAATTATTTAATACTTTATTCCTTAATATGTTTTGCCTGCTTTACTGTTCAGATGCTAAGAAACCAAATCAACAGCTAATATCGCTTTCAATTAATCAATATTTCAATTTAAGTATAATGCTTGTGACGAACACATGCTACTGAACATTCCATTTCACTCAAACATACAACACCCCATTGGCCTGCACTTTAAAAGCAACAGGCCTGTGCAACACTTCATAAATCCTCTTCATGACTGTACAGGGATAGCTGTATGACTCCCACACCTCACATTCTGATGTGTCAGAGCATTACAAATTTATGAATAAAAATAAAACCATGTCTAAGACGTGCAAAAACTATTTGGGGAATCTACTGCTGCCTCCAACATGTAAAAAATGAACATTTTAAGGTAATTACTTGGAGCCCTTGGATCCTTTACGGATTAAATGGTCATCAGACATGTGAACCATCAGTTACTTGATATAAACAGAACGTGCAGGTTGGATAAATAAATGTCATGTACAGTGGTACATCATGAACAGATACTACAGACACCAAGCTGATGCAGGTTTTCAAATAAAATTCTTTATGAATCAGAACAACTGCTGCTGCAAAAGTCAATGATGTATCTGTGATGAATACAATTTTAAAATGGGACATTTTCCATTTTATGTTTTCTGCCAAAACAGCCAAATCAGAAACATCCAACATGAGAATGCCAGTTATCTTATAATGTCTTACTCCCTTTTTATGAAATATTACAGATATGGGAAATTGTCAATGTAAATTGACCATATCTTCAACCACAACAAAATAATTATGAGCCAGACTAAAATGTTACAATATTACACAATCAACCTTAATTGTTGATGTCAGTACCCGTACATCAGTCCACCAAAGTTGCTACGTTTGGACTTTTTTTCTCCTTTGTTGGTGGGCAGGGTGTATCACCACTGGGAAGACCATTGTTACTGTTTACCATATTGCATTTCTCATTTCTGTTCTCTCTGTGTTCAGGCTGTAGAAAATGTAACTTCTGTGGTGTAGACCTTGTCTTATCACAGCTGTTTTCAGACAGGAGAGTTGTTAAATATGTGACAGACAGCTGTATTTACTTTGTCAACATTCTTCCAGATGTGACTCTACTGCTCCACTCTGTCTTTTACTCAGTAGATTTCGGCCGAAAGGCAATAGCTGGTTTGGCTTTAGGTTTATTCAGTCATCATACATAATACACAAAATACAAACAATGTGACTGGTTGTAAGTGAACCTACTGTGAATTCTGTTGAAATTATAGAAGCTGAAGCAGAAGATAACCGCTTATACATGAAGGTGCAGAAAAGGTTTTGAAATTTGTCGTTTTGTTGCATTCAATTCTAAGTCTTGACACACTTACACACTTAATTTGGCTAGTTAAGGGTTTGGGTCAGGGGTAGGATAGGACTGTTAAAAAACATACACTTAATGATTTTCTGAATTTGCTAAAACAGCTTTTTGATAGTTTTCTCATTTAGTACGATATGATGATGAGTTATGAATCCTACAAATCTCTGCAGTTCCCCGGGTCTTGGCCTGACGGCACTGGCAAGATTCTACAGTACAAACATGCTGAAGCCAAGGAAGTAAAATTAAGTTGTTTGCTTCAAGTCTTTCATATAAAGGCTAAAAATAGTACAGCTACTCATTTCTTCAGCCGAGACTATGAATTGTAAAAGTCACACAATGTTCTATGTCATAATGATATGTAAATCTCTTTAAACTAAAACTTTTATGCTTGAAAGGTTCCTTATAAATAAAGTTTGCATCAACTGGATTTTGCTCTCTACATTTCCGTGTAATGGAAGTAGACTTCGTAAAAAAAACAACAAAAAAAAAATAAACAGCTTGATGCACAAACACAAATATCCATGTAGTGAATTGTTAAGGTCTTCAGATAAAGTCAGGCACCTGGAGGATGTAGGAGCTGGGTGTACGTTTGTTACTTTAGTCGCACACTTTAGAGGACCCTAAAACAGTAGGTTGACTCCTCTTGATGTTGTCACTTCATACAGCATGAAGGTGGTTCAAAAAGAAACTCGAGCTAATGTGTATTAATTTTCATTCTTAAACCTCTGGTCATGACACAAAATAAATGATGACATGGAACAGATAGGTGTCGCCACATTTTAACTCAATGACGCTGCATGTCTAATAAAGTATGTCTGTCTCACTCCACATGTCTTTTTTTTAAACATTTGGCTTTGGTGTTTATATGTTTTGCCAATGTGGATTTAAATACCATTAATTATAGAGTCAAGGTATGTTAAGGCAATCAAGTAATTGGATTTTAAAACCTATAATGTACTGTACATATGTAGACACTGACTTCCATTTGTGGGAAGTTTTATAATAGTGAGCTCAAAAAGACAGATTCTTTCATTTATATCAGATCACAGTTTTATTATTTTGACCTTGATGGCATCAAAGGGACTTGTACCGAGTAGCGTAAAGCAAAATCACAAGAGAAAACTTTTTCCTCTACAGAAAGGAAAGTCTCCATGGTGTGTGTGTGTGTTATTAGAGCATCTTGTCCATCTGTTGATATATTTCCATATTTTAGCCTAATAACATAATTATCCCAATCATATTTTTGCTCAAATTGTACATTAAATAAATCAGCAGTGTTAGGAGACTAAAGTTATGAAGATATCTCAATTAGTCCCATAAATACAGCAATTATGTTATCAGGCCAACAAATGCTTATGCATCATTTACAAATGTTACATAAGCAAAGTTGACTACACAAATTTGAAAGAAGGTGCTTGTACATCACCTTCCATTTGTGTTTCCATTCAACAGTTGTCATTCATATTTTCTTGTGGATAAAAACCCAGCAGCAGGAGCCACACGATTTCAGCTCAGTGCAGATTCGGTGTTAACCAGGTACGGAGGCCTTGGCAAACCAATACTTGTTTATCAAAACTGAGAGCAGGAATTCCAAAAAGTTGGAGAAGATAAAAAAAAGAAGTGCAACAGAAACAGGTTATCTAAAGTAAAACCATGGATGGTTTTCACACGAGTGGTTTTACTTTACCCTTTTTCACAAAGAGTTTGAAACGTCTCTTGATTTTGACCTGTTATTCAGTTGTTGAGTGTTACGGGAGCGTAGTGTGCAGCAGCTGCTGTTGACTGATCTGTGCTGTGACCTGGTGAGAGTGGTGTGATGGTAGCGTGCATGTTGTACTGCGTTGGTTTGAAGAAACACAGTGTAAGTGAAAGATGGGAAAAAAACAACATCTGAGAGTATATTCACCAAATTCTGAGCGGAATCCAGGACTGATTGTCTGTTTATGGTCTCACACAGTAGCTGAGGCAGCTCAGACACATCTACTCAACTGTGAACTATGCTGACCGTGGAGTAAATGTTTTTAAGAAAACTCCTGACAACCCAAACCTCCTCCTTTGTATTAAAAAGGGTTGGTTTTGGGACTTGCCTTTTTAGATATTTATACATTTATCATGTTATTTTTTTAATGTAGTTACTTTTGCACTTTACTTTCTGAGCTCTTAGAAATGTAACTTCAGATGCCTCAGAAATTTTAGAACAGACGAGACAAAATATGGCTGTACAATAGGGTAAAACACTATTAGTGTGGACAACACTGACATTTGTGCGCATTAGTTTATTGGTTCTTATTCTTTCCGAGATATCACAATATAAACTGGAAGTTTATGTTTGTTATTGCGCAACTCTTGAAAAATAACCAAATAAAAAAAAAATCCTCAAAAGCACGTTTCCATACTAAAACTCCCACAGTTCAAGAAGAGGATGTAAGATGATATTTTCTGGTATCTTTCAATATGATAATTTTTGGTTGGTTCATGTTGGTTTCGAACATTCACCACATACAATATTTGAAGTAGTTTAGATGAATAAGAGGAAAAACTGCTGAAATTCCAAAACATACAAGACAAGGGAGGAAATTAAAATGTAGGCCATAGAAAAAGGAGGAAAAGAGGGATGGCAGAAAGGGAGGGGGAGAACAGGAGAGAGCACTAGATTTAGGAAAGAAGAAAAGACAGGAGGAGGCAACAAAAGAAGGATGGAAGGAGGGAGAGGAGAAAGTGGGTCAGACGGTGAGGTAGACAGACAGTGGAAGGTGCTGGATATAGTGGAGTGAAAACCCTCCCTAATGTGCACAACACACGCACAAACAATCAAACACACACTTCAGGGCACAAGACTCGCACACAAACTACATGATTTATCAACTCCTGCTTGTCAGACTAGCCATGCTCACCTGGAAACCATGGTAACATTACCTTCCAGACAAATGTTCAGTTTTTGATGTCTTTAAACAGGTTAAATACATTACTGAGAATCTGAGATTTCTTTTCTACTTTTCGCTGCCTGCATGTGAATGTAACTGTGCACGCATGTATACTTAAGGATGGGTACATTCAGTAAATATTTGCATGCTGACATACATGCCGGAGGAGTATGTGGAAAGACGCCTCAAGCTTTGCCAAAAGCGTAAACTCTAAATAAACCTGGTGACACCAATACTCGACATCTCTTTCTACTTTCATTCCTGTTGAATCATACGTCTTTTCCACATGCACTATTCATCTTCTTCTTTTCTTCCACTTCCTATCTTTTACATCCATTCTTTTTTCCTTATTTTTCTGCCTTCTCTGTCAGCCTCTCACATCCCCCGTCATTCCCTCTCCCCCAGTGGCTCCTCCACCTTTCCTAAGTCTTTCATCTCTGTCCCCCCTCCCCTTTATGCAGCTTCCTCATGTGCTGTCCATGTAGTGATAAAGGTGAAAATAGAAAAACGAAGGGGAGAAAATAGAAAAAGCAGCGGATGGGCAGACCTTGTACACTCATACCCCAGGTTTAATTAAAATGAAAAGAAAGTGTGTACACACCACACCATGTCTAATAGCAAATATTTAAAGATCAAATCCTGGCTATGAAAACCTTATTACTCCAAACCCTTCATCTCTTTTGGATTGAGGTTTTATTGGACAAACTGTTTCATGTCAGCAAACAAAACAGGATTTGAGGAAGGATTAAATTGTCTCCAAATTCTCACTTGACAATGTATCCAGACAGCATGGTTCAGTTGCCTTGCATGCAGCATGCATCAGCCCTGACAGGATTAAAGAAGGAACTGGTCTCAGCTTTTGGAAATATCTAGTCCTCCTGGCACCCAGTACAAGATTGTGGCCATTAACAGCAGCAACATGTTCTGTGGTTGTCACTTTACTGTCTGTTGCTAATAGATAATTTTTAAACCTAATTTAAAAGTAATCTGATAATGGCCATTCAACAAATTCTAAAATGCATGCATTTATTTTTCAAACTGTTTCATCCTGCAGAGGGTTTCAGGGGTACAGGCTATCAATATCTACCAAAATTCTAAAACAGTAGAAAACTAATTTAGAGAGAAAGGCAACAACATGGTCAGCGGTCTCCTGTCAGGACTCAATGTTATACACTGTTTCTTGATGTTTTCCCATGGTGGACTATCACTTAATTTCTATTACACATATTAAACATCACAATATGTAATGATGACAAGTCATTATGATTATGTCCTTGAGCTCATAAACAGTTTGACACATTTGATGACGAGCAGCAACAGCTTCTTTGTGATTAAAGCTATTTCTTGAATTATTTTTTAATCTATAACTATTACTTGCACTATTCAGAAAAAAATTACCTTTCTGGAAAATGATCTATCTACAGCCATAATTTCATGATGTTGTCAAAAATCCCTGCGAGGAAATATCAAAATGAATTGAAGCAATTTCATCAATAATTGATGGATTGATTGATTGAATCTGACATAATCTAATACTAGGTTTATACCAGATAGATGCAGATTTAAAATAAGACCTTTGTCATAGTAAACTGAAGTTAACCACAACACTGTCTTTCAAACCAAACAATAAAAAAGCAAAGGAGTTGGTCAAATCAAATCAAATCAAATTTTATTTATATAGTGGCAAATCATAACAGGAGTTATCTTATGTGACTTTATGTAGAGAGGGCTGATACCAGACTCTCAAGATAATTAACAAAAACCTGTCACGGACTAGAATTGAATTATGGGAGTTCTAATGTTCATGTCTTGTCATTTCATTTCAATGATGACATATGTAGGCGGTTACCCTACACACGATGGCTCAGTAGAGAAAGTTGAATTTCTCCTCTATAATGGAAAAAAGAAAAAAACTTGTACAGTCAATGGTTCAATATAAATGAGCTCAAATAATTTTTTCTTGTAAAGATTAATTTAAAAATGCTTTACAGCAAATGCTGTAAATTTGACATTGGTAAAATTGCATTTTCAAGTTAATTTTCCTTTTTCAGTGTCAGTGTCTTAACATTTTTTTTAATATTTTAAATGTTCTCACTGACATTAACTGCATTAAATAAAACTATCACGTTTGCCCAAATGGCATCCTGGGCATTATTAGCGTTGAAGTGTAATATAACAGCATCTTGTTCTTATGGTGTGTTTAGGTGTGTGTTAATTGTTCATGTGTGTATCTCTGATGTGCATGTTACTCTGATGAATAAACTTTTTCACATTATTAACATTTTCCATAAGCAACTCTAAGTGGTGCCAGTGCATCAAAGGCACTAGAAATGTGCGTACTCCAGCTACAGAGTACATTTTGCACATTTCCACTGTCATTTCACTCTTGATAAATCGGAATGTGAGCGTGGCAAACATCATACGCCAGGTATTTGTGCATATGCACGCTTTGCATATGAAGCCCCAGATGTTGCTCCTGAGCAAATTGAAGGTTTTTTTCTCTTTCGTCTCACTGATTTGTAGTTTTATGCCATGGCCAACTTTGGAAGGGGTCGTGTAATCATTTTGTCGTCTGTTATGTGAAGAACAGATTGACAGATCTGCACCAAATTTATACTGTTGACATTATACATTTTGGCTTGCTGTAGAAACCTACTGAAAATAGGTGACGTTGACTTACTTTTTCAAGGTGAAATGGCATTAAGTGAAGCCATACCCATCAATTTAATACTGTGTATACCTCTTGACATGGTTTGGTTTGTTGGGCTGATGTGTTTGATTGAATCGGCCTTGTGCTGTTTTAATATTTAATATTTATATTGTTAACAATATACGGGTAATGTGTGTGGACGATGGTGACGATGGTAGTAGTGGC
>JAPTHA010000007.1:2205204-2215997 GCA_029814585.1 Gymnapogon annona
ATATCCAAAAGTAAAGTCCAAAATAAAACATAACATTATTAAGTTTACAGAATACTGGTAAACAAAAAGGATACTTGCCTGTAAACATACTGCCACCTGTTTGTAGATATCAAAAGTGGAAAATGTGCACATTTCCTTCATGAATATTGCATTTATGCTGCATGTATTGTCATCATAAAGAATACGAGAACAAATAGGTTTGTCAGTCAATCGGAGGTGATGTTTAATGCTTGCATGCAGACAACTAATATATTTCTACTTCCATCCAGAATCTTCCAGCAAAATCTCAAAACTCAGGTCAGCTGGATGGAACGAGGAAGTTTAATGTCTCATGTTACTTATGGGAAAGTATTTTCCCTTTGTTTGACTGTGAACTTAGGGGAAGCTTCTCTTCTGTGGTTGCAGTTTTCTTTATAATACAATTATTTACTTATTTTACCAAAATACTCACGGATGACAAAGTAATGAAAAACACCTGAAGTGGTACTCACTGAAGGCTAATTATGTTTTTTTTTTATATTCTTGATCCTTTCATGCTTTGTGAACCACAATCCGTGCATAAATGTCAAAGCATCATAAAAAAGGGGAGGGTAATATTTTGATACGTCATTGAAGATTGAAGCTTGGACACAAATGGATAGAATACTCCAAAGTGGTTAATGTCATGGCTTAAGGTGACAAAAAGTAATCTGTCTGGAGTTTTTGAGGAATCTGTTTATTAAAAGAGGTTGCATGTAAGAATAAAAAATTGATATGGGTGTAGGGAGGTGTTTGATTCATGTAACAGAATTCTCCACACATGGAATCCTTTGACTTCTTAAGAATATGGTAAAACAAATGTCTAAAATGAAAAATTCTCTCTACTATGTTGAAATTTCACACCCCTAAAATACAATAGCTGCACTAATTGAATTAACGGAAGGTTCCAAATCACAAAAGATAAGTATTTTTTTTGTGTATTTTACATTAGAGTCGTTTTCAATTGAAAAGGCTGAATTTGTGTCGACTGCATAGACAGGTTCTCAGAGGACTTTATTAATTCGGACCTCAGAGAGTGGTGCCTGCCATAGAGCAGTGAAGTGAAATTTTACGGCTGAGCTACGGCGCTGTGTCATCAACTGCCATCTAAGAGATCCTACAGTAAAATATTGAAGGCTCAGGTCAAATGCCGGGCCCCTCATATCACGTTCATTACTTATTGATGCAACCCTATCCATGTGTAACACTGCTAGTGAACCTGTAGGAGTAAATGCGTGGGAGATGGCTGACACGAATAAACTCTAACTGTAAAAAGTACATACTGTACATATGTTCGAAGACACACGTGCAACTAGAAACAGGCATGCAACCTAGCATACAACCAAGTACATGCAGAAAATAGTGTAGGAGTTTCTCACAAGTGCAGTACATGGTATTGTGTTGTTATGCTGGGGTGTGTAAAATGTGTTTATATCTGTAATTATGTGTGAAAGGTGCTTATTAGCTTATCAGCATGTGCCACCTGTGCATTTCATTTCTTGCATGTACATGTTTGCAATATCATGAATGTTTCATTTGCATGTTTGATCTGTTTCACATATGTATGTGCACGCATGTGATAAGGCAAGTATTTATTACTACATGCGAGAGGGCACACGTGTTTAGCGGTAAGCAGCATTTCTGTGTGTGCCATTTCTATTCAACAGGACCCAGTTGGTCCGAGTGGGTAACAACACCTCCAATGTCATCACCCTGAACACTGGCTCCCCCCAGGGCTGCGCCCTGAGCCCCCTGCTGTTCACCTTGATGACCCATGGCTGTCATCCCAGGTATAACACCAGTCACATAGTAAAGTATGCGGATGACACCACAGTTGTGGGTCTTATTCAGGATGACAATGTCCTGGCCTACAGGGAGGCGGTGCAACATCTGGTTGACTGATGTAAGAGGAACAATCTGCTCTTGAACATCTATAAGACTAAGGAGATTATTGTTGACTTCAGGAGATCTTGGCCCAGTCACCCCCCACTCTTCATCAATGACACTGTGGTGGAGGTAATCAATAGCACCAGGTTCCTGGGGGTGCACATCACTGACAACCTCGCCTGGACACTTCACACTGCCTCTTTGGTGAAGCAGCGCTTGGCCAGGCCTCGCCAAATATAATCAGACCCCACCCATCCCCATCATGGACTGTTCTCCCTGCTGGTGTCGGGCACAAGGTTTCACTGTATCCGCTGTAAAACTACCAGATTCAGTGACAGCTTCTTCCCCCGAGCCATCAGATTACTGAACTTGGCTTCATGTGCAATATTTACACTGTTTCCAGTACTGTTTACATTGATGTGCAATATTGCACTGCCGATCTTATTTATACTCCTTATTTATATTGATATATATTGATGATAGTCATGGCTTTGGACACTTTTGCACTTTTGTATTTCTTTATATTTAAGCTGTGTTGTCAGTTGCCAAACAATGACATTTCACTGCCAGATCCAACTGTGTGTGTCTGCGCAATGACAAATAAAGGAAGTCTAAGTCCAAGTCTAAGTCTATTGTCTTATCAAAGTGATGTGAATTTAAGGTTTAACTTCCAGTGAATTATTTATCCCCATAGCAGTCTTGGTACTTGCACTGGTCAATGGTCAAAAAACAGATACCGCTATATCACTTGTATGAATGCGTACACAACAACACACAGTTGGACAGAATCATACAAGCAGAGCAGCTATAAATATTTATGCCTCCCCTGATTCATATTTATTTCATCCAGCGAAGCTCATATAAGAGGGGCCAGTGGGATGATGAGGAGATAGTAAAAAATGGAGAGAAGGAAAAAAATGAGGCAAGAGAAAAAAATGGACAAAAACGTGTCGATGAAATGAGTAGCTAAAAAAAGTTTTAAAAAATGGTGAAAGTGAACTTGGACAGGTCAAAGATATCAACAGAGCAAAAGTTCAAAAACATAAAAGAAGAAAAAAATGGATCTTTCAGGTTGGGAGGAGGGTCGAAGTCATTCAGGAGTATCATTGTCACTCTTATCAAGTGATCTAAGCAGAATCCACTGAGGTGCACAATTGAACATGGTCCGCTACGTCTCTTAGCGGGGAGAAAGGACGAGCAGCCAAGAAGGAAATGTCAGGGAAAAAAAACCACTCTGACTAAAAAAATATTACAAGAAAAGGTGACAGTCGACTAAAGTTTATATTTTTTTGCATGTCCCAATAGGGTCCTCAAGACATTATTAGGATTGATCTTATTAAACATGAATGGCATTCATTGGTTGTTCACTGATATGTGCTTTTTCCAAGTAAGCTAAGTACAATTTCGGAAGGATATGTTCATTAGTTCTTTAACTGACAAACAGCTCTGTTACCCTTTTTTTTTTCTTTCTTTTTTAAAAGGTGTTACACTATTTATTTCTAGGTTGGCAAGCATTATGATGACAAGTTCCATTCCAATGTTTTCCTGGCTCCAGACTTTTACCAAAATATGGTGACTTCTGACCCTGGGTCAGATTTTATAAGGCAGACCAAACTATGATCTAAAAATAAGTGAAAAAGCCAAGTTCTGTTTTAAGTGGGTGATCTACTAATGATCCACACAATTTTCAACACAGAGTTCCAGGTTTCAATAATCATTCCTGCATCTGGTACAACAGAGTAAACTTGTGATGAAATACATCAAAATGACAATTCCCAATCTCTTTGTAAAGACTATCTGGATCAACATTGCGAATGAGGTAAATATAAGAGAAGGCATATCCTCCAAAGGAAATGATAGAAAATGGCACATCAGACGGAGGGGGATGCACTAAGAACTGTCATTTGCAGCTGCCATTGCATCGAAGTTTCATCTACGTAATTCACAACATTCTGGTCCTCTGTGGTAGATTCATTATTCTATATAGTGGGTTGGATATTGTTTTTTAGTATCAATAATAAGAAGAAACACCTGTATTGTCATTGAGGCTTTCCTCCTGGTGATTTGGTTACATTGTAACAAGTATCCCTTTCCAACAGTAATTTCCAGACCAGGAGGTGAACATGAGTGGAAACGTGGACCGTTTTTAGTCAGTCTGCTCTGACAATGCAATGACTCTCTTCTACCACCTGGTCTCTGTTATCAGCATTGCCTCCTATGTGCATAGCTGTCACACTCGCGCCAGGTGCAAATGAGTGAAGACGTGCTGTTATGCCATGTAAAATAATGGTGCAATTAAAAGTAAATCAACTGAAGCAAACCTTGGTAAACAACATTGCACGACTCTGGCCAAATTTGTGCTTTGAAACACAGACTCATCCACGCTGATCTGTTGCTATTGCTATGCAGAAAAATTATTTAATAGCAAATAAGGTTTTGTGAAAAGCATTATCTTTGTCTCACAGCATATTTTCCGATATCATGCACTATATGGACAAAAGTATTGGGAAACATTCAATTCAGATGTTATGTTTATAACAGGAGTGTGAGATACAAAACAATAATGAAAAAGGTCATAATATAGTTTTGTACTGTGAAAAATGTCATAAGGATTATTAATATTCATGTGCATAGCTCAAATCAACATGAACAGGACATCTTTCAAGCTGAGGTAGAACATTTACAAAAAAAAAACATTGCCATAGATTAAAAAAAAAATCAACATGAGAAATATTAAGTAAAAACCGTTTCTGGGCCATTTTGGAAGCAAAAAAATATTTAAACAAAATTTAGCATGCAATGCATTGATATTTATCACAATATAAAAATTTGTGATGACATTTTATATTATTGTTCTGTAACTTACAACAACCCAGTAGCCTCATGTCCCAATATGTTATGACGCTACTGAAAATTAGCCTCAAGAAGATCAAAAGCAACACTTTCCTAAAAGTTCCTTTATGGGTTGTTTCAATCATTGCTTGTTACAAATTACAGTAAAACTGACTTTTACTGCAATTTATTTTAAATAGCTTTGACATGATGTGACATGTTACATGTGACATGTTAATGTGAAGTAAAATTCCTATTTACTAGATATTCCCCTCAGAGTCTGTGCATTTTCTTGCCATATTCTTTTTTTTAGTGTGTCAGAATTTCATGTCACACACACATAGTGGCCAAGTACATGTTTATTCAATGAAGTTGGTAATATTAAATGTTTCAGATCACCACTCGTGCCCTGAAAGACAACTCATTGACCTTGTGGAAAGAGTAAAGCAGAGAATAAAGTCAGAGGAGCAGCTTTCTGTACTGTAAGCTTTGAAGCCTCGGGGCTGTGTTACACAGTCAGACTTAGCATGCAGCATTTCAAACAGCAGTGGATCTCAACAGGCAGTTTCCAAGACAGTGAATGGAGCTTGAAGGTACCTGAAGGTGTAAAGCCTGTTCTTGCCTTCAGCTCACACAGAGATGCAGTCAGACTCTCTACAGATCAAAGACTGCAGCTAAAGGACCATGTTTGCATTTGTAACTGATTTGGAAAGAGAATTCTTGCAATTACTTTCAGTTTTAACCCCCCAAAAATTGATCAATGACCTGTATTTGTGAGCTCTAACAGAAACCCCTGCAGCTTCAAAGTGTTTTAAACCAGCCATCACATTATTTCATTATTTCTGTAACAATTAGAAAAAAGGAAAAAAGAAAAAAAAGACAAAAACAGATGGTAGAAATTTGATCAAATTGTGTACAATGCAAATGCTTCCAACAATTCACTCAAAATAAGCCAATAAACTCAATAATTTTGTCAATGTAGCTATACATTTCAGTTTGTTTGCATATCTGCTTTACATTTACTTGCAGCCATTGACTTTCTATCAATCAATCAACCATCCCATTAGATTTATTTATACAGCACCACATTATAAAAAAGTTATCTCACAAAACTAAACATTTAGAGCTTGTCAAACCTGACTCTTTTGAATCGACTAGAGTGAAGAGACATAATGTGAAAAGACATAATGTGAATATACATCACTAAATATTAGAATAAAACAGTGGCACATTAAAACTTGGGTTGTTGTGATCTGAAGGTGTAAAAACAACAGATTCTAGCTACAAAGAGAAATATCACAGGCTGCAACACTGTCTGCCTTCTTTTGCTGCTTTGACAGAGTGTCCCCTTTCAACAGAAACCGTACTAAAGATGGAATTTATGGCTTTTTGAAGGGAGCCAGATATTGAGGAGATATACCTTTCAAAGAATTGTGCAAAAGACTTTCACTTTCATTCATTGATATCATGTACCCAATCCCTGACGGTTTTAAAGTTAAGACCTGGATCAGAATAATTCAAACTTATACACCCCACTAATATACACTCTACTGGTAGCAATTATTGTAAAATGTTGATTAGAATTTCATTCGGCTTGTGTCTGTATTGTAAACATTTCATAAGGCGATGCATCTCCCCATGCTTTGACAGTAAGGTCAGAATTCATAATCTTCCGTCGCCTAAAACATTTTGTGGGGCAGTAAAAACTACACAGATAAAACAAATGTTCTATAAAATTTTCCACACAAGAACATTTTAACAGTAAAAATATGAAGATAATAATTAATTAAAAACTACACACACATACACACACACACACACACTGTATATATATATACACACATACATATATATATATATATATATATATATATACAGTCAAACCGCGGTACTCAAACGTTTCACAGTTCAAAGAAATCGGCACTCGAACCAAAAGTTTGAATTTTTCCCGACTCAGTGGTCGAATGGGTTGTTCAATCCAACAGACTCTATTAACACTGTGTGTTCTAACACTTGATTTCATGAAATAATGATCCATTCTATGTGACAAAGCATCAAAATATCAAATGTAGAAATCCCAAGGAAAAACACAACATGTGAAGGAGCTCAATCAGGTGAACCAAGTGTAATTTTTGGGAAATTCTCAAAATCCAAAGTCGAAATACCACCAGTCAAAGTATCTTTATGTCTGGAAATCTCTCTGGAGAATCCATCAGCAAGCACGAACACAGGCCAAAGAACACTGAAACTGGGAGCTCATAAACTATGGTGTACTGGTTCCTTTGGGAGTCTATGTTACTCTGACGGTCACTTTGGGAGGAAACCAAGCATGACTTCCAGGTCCTTCTTAAATCTTCAAATAAGACCTCACTACATGGTAAAACACTTTAAGTGGCTGTTGAATTTTGAGCTTTAACAGAAACCATTGCTGGTGGAGAGAAGAGGCCCTTTTCTTGGACCTCTTTCAGTACCTTGAAGCATCTTGGAAAAAGACAGCAGCCTGAGACGAAGAAGGGATTGTGTGTAGTGAGCCAGTATTAGGTTTGGAGCTAAGCTGTGTGTAGGGAGCCAGGTTGACGCTGATCCAACAGGGTGGGTCTGTCTGCTGCATGACTCGGCCCGTCTGGCCCACAGCTACAAACCCCCCTGTAGCTATGAGAGAGACCGTTTAAATGTGGAGGTGTAAGGCTGTGTGCATACCTGTGTTGGTGTGCATGGGGGTGTGGGAGAGATATTGTAGGTTAGTATAATGTATATAAATGTAAGTATGATTGAGGAAGTGAGGCACAGTAAGTTGTGCTATGTATGTGCCTGTGTTTGAGGTAAAGAAGCAAGCAGGCAGAGGATCAGAGTTGGTGTGCTTTTCCACAGGTCTGTCCTCTGTCTGACCCTACATACACTTGTATAACACTTGAGACCGTTTCGTGCCAGATGAATGGCTGGGTGGGGGCACCAGTGCTGGAAGGCCTTCAGGAAGGCGTTTATGTCTAAAACTGTCACACAAATTGAAAATGAATTGAAGAGAGGAGAGAGTTGGATGACAAATTCATTACCACCTGTAATGTCTTTGCTACTTTTTTTCTTGCGATAAATTATTCCCTACCCTTCAGCTCCTCTCCGTTCAGTGGGAACTTAAAGAAACTTTACTTTAAAAAGCTTTACTTTTGTTTGGTTTACTCACACTGTGCTTAGGCACTGTTTCTTGTCCTGACAGGTGGCATCTTTTTCTTCTTTCGGCTTTTCCCTTCAGGGGTCGCCACAGTGAATCACTTGCCATCATCTAACCCTGTCTTCTGAATCCTCTACTGTCACACCAACTACCTTCATATCCTCTTTCACTACGTCCATAAACCTCCTCTTTGGTCTTCCTCTACACCTCCTGCCTGGCACTTCAAGTTCCACTTAGTGTTCACTTATACAACCTATAAAATTGACATGGCTGTTCAAGTATGCAGTGAAACTGTTGAGGTTTCGTTTAAACACAATGTGATGTCCTTTTCGTTTAAACACAATGTGATGTCCTAGGATGGAATCTCTGTTTACTCTGAAACTGGTGAAAGGTAAGAAACTGAAACCAGCACCTTGCTTGGTGATTAATCAGGAAATGTACAGGATTCTATTGTTTCCAACCAAAAATTACCTTCTCTGCCTACACCTGTCAACTGTTTTGCAGACGGGGTAAAGTCTTATCAGTTATCTGAATGGTTGTTACCAGAGAACCTTTTTAAGGAGCACATAAAGTGCTTTATGTTTGTCATGAGACTTACACTGTCAACCCCAAAACAGCAGTATTTCATTGGACAATGCTTAGGTTTTATTACAGGTTAAAATGGTTAATCACTTCATTCACATCCCTTCTCAACCTGATACATCCACCACAATGTAATACGGTCATTCTGATTCCATCAGACTACTTGACCTTTTTCCGTTGGACCGCAGTCCTGTCTTTTTGCTCTTTATCAAACTTATTCAAAGCATCAGTTAGAATTTGAAAAATCCTGTTTGAGCTTAAACATAAATCATTGCAGTCCCTATGAAATGGAAGCATCTGAACTACTGTAAAGACTGTACTAGTAAAGACAGAATAATTTCTCATCAGTGTGTGACAAGAAAATCAATGAAAATTGTCATACAAATCATCCATAACAATCCCAAAATTGAGACTTCATTTTTTGGCCTGGTCACCTCGCTCTAGGACACAACATTTAACACGTTAGCTATGGCCAACTATTTGACCCCTGTGCTTGTAACCAACATGTGATGCTGTCATTCTGGTTTTTGTTTTGTTTTTTTTTATTATTGGGAAACTTTCTATGAAAGATGGCTGCATGTTATTGATTAGGCTCAGTGTATTTTTAAATAACTGATTCTGACAAAATATGTATATTTATAATTTATAATAATATAATAATAATAATTTAGAATATTTAAGATAGAAGAGCTTCGCTGGCACTTTACACCAGTGCTTATGGTTTTGTTGTATTAGTAGATGGTGTTGTCTACTTACATTTTGGATAAACAATATATATAATTAATTTTGTTATTCAAAGGTTGAACATTAATTAAACCCTGGCGCCAATGTCCCCTGTCGAAACATCTGTGCTCTGCTGACTAACAATTATTTAGAACTACCTCAAGGGTGTATACAACCCTTATGTCCACTATATTGATACCATATAGAGACAGATCAAGGCCAAATGGGAAGTGGATCTAGGAATCACCATTGAGGAACAGTTATGGAAGAATCTGTGTGGATATAGAGTCACCTCCACTTCAAATGCTAAGTATAGACTAATCCAGTTCAACTTCCTACATCAGCTGTATATTACCCAACATAAATAACCTAAACATAACATTTAATCTATAACCTTTGTGCTTTAGTTGTGGTACAGAGGAAGGAACATCCCTCCATTCTACCTGGTAGTGTTCTAAATTGCAGGGGTTTTGGCAGGGGGTAATAGTAACAGTGTGCCCCTGGAGAAAATAACCCACTGGCTGCAAAATGAGGTAGGTGTTTATGAAAGATATGGCAACCAGTTTTAAACTACATGAAAAATGCAACAGCACAACACATTGGTTAAGTTCTTTGAACCCAAGAAGGGCTTGTAGGGCTTAGGAGGTGTGAGGTCAATATGTGTCTCTCTGTGACTCATGCGGTACGTTATTTAATTTATTAATTTTTGTCATTGTACATGTTTTGCATTTTTGTGCGTTTTGAAACTGTTTGTCTCTTCTATGGTATCTCTGAACCTGCCATTGTGGATTGGGAATGCCATTTTTAGTTTATAAATGTAATTGTAATACTGTCTTATGAAAAAACTAAATAAAATAATATAAAAATAATTGCTGAAAAAACTAATCTTGTTTTGCTGGGTTCATTCTATAATTAAGAGGGAGAATTTAAGTCAGAAGAAAAAATCCACTGGATTTTCTTTGGCTCCTTCCAGCTTCAGTCTTTTTGGCGATGTGAAGTAAATGGAATAGGAGGAGTTGAGAGATTTCTTTGGTGCTTTATGTGGATCTCCTGTTTGGCATTCATGAATTGTTGACGTAAGTCACAGAGGCATGCAAAAAACTGTAGCAAACCCATAGATGTTGGCAGTCAGAGATAATAAAGACACAACACCACACATGAAAAGAAAACCTCTTCTGCCAAGAAACTTTTTCTCAAATTCATGAATAAAAATGACTGTGGATGTGAGTGCTCCAGTGAGTTTAACATAAGAACAGTTGCAATTTGGAGCAGCTATATGCATGCTCATGTCTTTAGCGCCTTGTGAAAAGTTCTCTTTTGCCTTTCATTGGACAAATTTCATTTTTTATCAGTGCAATGTGAACTCAACCTTTAAAGATTGGTCTTATTGCAAACACAAACTGGGAGGAAGTCGATTGACAACTCGTCTTCCTTTATGTTCAAAATCATACAGCCTTTGATCAAAATGAACTATGTTTTTACATATACCATACATATTTACTATGTTGTGTGTGTGTGTGTGTGTGTGTGTGTGTGTGAGTGTGTGTGTGTGTGTGTGTGTGTGTGTGTGTGTGTGTGTGTG
>JAPTHA010000007.1:2224302-2240782 GCA_029814585.1 Gymnapogon annona
ACATGACCGTTCAGACTGCGGCCGCTTTGAAAAACATCAGATACGTATCCGATTTAGGACCACATATGAAAACGGCCTGGGTGTGGTGTGAAAAAATCGGATCTGTGCTGTTCACACTGTCATAAAAAATCAGATATGGGTCACTTGTGACAAAAAAATTTGATTTTTTCTGCTGTGTGAACGTAGCGTCAGTCTAGGTGTGTCAATAGCGTCATCATCAGGTTCCTCCCATCACCTGTGTCCCATCATCACCCTAATTCCCTGCACCTTTGGGTTCTACTATTTAAGTTCAGGTGTTACCCTCAGTCAGTGTCAGAGCGTTGTTATCTGTTGGTTGGAATCGATCCTCGTCCTGTCTGGTTTTATTGTCTGATATTTTTGTAAGTATTTATGCGCCATAGTTTTGAGTTGAGTTTTTCATAGTCTTGAGTTGAGTTTTGAGAAGTCTCTTGTCAGTGTTAAGTTGTTACATTTCTAAATCGCATTATTCCTCCATACTGAGTGATTTTTCGTTATAGTTATATTTAATATTATTTACCCGTTGTGGGAAATTGAAGTTATTGCTATTCACATGTTTTTTGACGTCGCTCTATGTTCATACTTTGTCAACTGTTTAAAGATTTTTGAAAATTCTAATCTGAACCTAGTAAACTGTATTGCCTTATAAATAAAAACATTTTTGGTGATAAACCTACGTCGGGGTCCATGTCTGAAAAGTCTAGCATAAACACCAAGGCCATTACTTCATATATTGTATATAATTGCCAAATGTTGGCAAATATGTTTCTCTTAATAAATTCTGAGTCAAGGTAAAACGTGAAAATATAGCCACAATTATTTTTTTGTTCGGACTCTACAAATTCACAATGTGCAAATTCCTCTGACAAATGTTGTTATATACCTAATACTGCCAAAGTAAGATCATTGTGTTATTTCAGCAAAATAAATTAGCAAAAATCTTAGTATATACGTGGTTCAAAGAAAACGTATTTGATTTGGTTTCTTTCAATAATCTCAGCAGTTTGATTTACATGTCCATCATTTCAACAAAAAACATTTGTCAAGTAAAATTTTGTCTCTGATTAGGGTGCAAAGATAGCAGGCTTTTGGTTAATATAGAACTAAGTCTTCGTGGTGGTCATGTTCACACAGAAAACTAACCGCGTTGTAGAGCAATTACAACTGAATTGAGAGCATCTCTTCCAAGTGGTCTAAGCTTGGTTATTTTGTTCTGGAACGGAGCGTGATTACTGCTTTCATATATGCACAATCGAATGAGCCAAACACTTCCTCCAGAACAACAGCTCCAATCAATCCAGGTGTGAAAACACCCAAAAGAGATTCTTGTGAGACGGCTCTTATTGTACATAGAACAAGAATATTTCTGGCCACAACACAAACTTACAAGGAAGTTAATATCTTTAGGGAGAATTTCAACACAACAGCCCAAATTTCACGTGAAGAATACAAAAATTTTATTTATGCGCTTTTGACAACTGAAGATTGAATTTTGAAATGAGTTCTGTGTGGTGGCTGTATTTCCACTTTCATTTTCTACACTGGATTATCATTCAATCACTTAGATTATGCAACCAATTCATTAAGCCTTGATCCTGCAGGCTATTCATTCATTTACCATGTATATTTTTCACGAAAGCAAAAATAATTTTTTATCATACTGTCATTGATCTTTTTAATTAATATTATGAAATATGTCAATTAACCATTACTTTTCCGTGACACTGATTGAATTAAGTGATGTGTATGCACAGATCAGCAAACAAGTGAACACAACTAAAACAACCTCTGGTAAAAAGGGGACAGACATTTGCTCGGTCAACATAATGTGTACTGCATACATAAAGCAACACGTTTCTTTGGCTTCTGGCCAAACATACAGTTGCACACACATTTGTTGTACTCACCCTCTCTAGGTCTTGTCGAAGGTGTGTGAAGAGTTTCAGTCGCCTGTACAGGACATCCTGCTCCTGCTGGGCCAGGTTGTCAACTTCATCCCTCTTTAATGTCACCAGCGGGCGATTAAAGTTAGCCTTCCTCTTTAACTTCCAGAACTGATATAGAAAATCCACCTTGAAAAACAAACAAAATATTTATTTCAACATAAATATTTTGTGTTGAAATATTTATGCTGCACTACATAATAGACACTGTATTCAGTGTCTATTATGTAGTGCAGGTTATACCAGTGTGTTATGTTGCATTACTCATGTTGTATGTTTGAAAAGCAAAGAAAACTTTTAATCACAGTACATTCAAACCAAATCACATTCATCTATTCAAACACACGGCTGCCCAGTGGAGCCTGGCGTGTGCAAGCTCCGTTGGGGGCAATTTAGGATTCAGTGTCTTGCGCTCAAGGACACTTCGACATGTGGACAGTCGGAGCCAGGATTCGAACCACCAACCCTTCGGCCATTGGGCTCTACCAACTGAGCCACCGCCACTCTCCATCAGCCCACTATAGCGCTGATTTATGGGATTTCAGAATATTTTATAGATGTAACCCTTCATCATTTGTAAAACTATTAATAAACAGTAAAAACAGTGGTGCAGTGGCTAGGGATACGCCATCAAAGTCATTCTGTATAAACTTTGCATGTTCTCCCCATGTCTGCGTGGGTTCTCTTCAGGTACCCTGGCTTCCTCCCACAGTCCAAAGACATACATCTTTATAGATACATTGCTCACTGTAAATTGGTGTGTGCAAATGAGTGACTGGTTGTTTCTCTGCATCTGGGGTGTATCCTGCATTAGTCTGTTCCTAGTGAAGATGCCCCCCCCAATCCATATTATAAAGATCATATACTGTTTCAGTTCAATCATGGTTTATCAGAGCACTACGTTTTTATGTGCTACTTTCTTGGAAAACGGAAAGAAAACTTTTAACTGTCTTCTGTTGCTACAGCCGATCTAATTTTAGGTTTACTGATCATTGCATTCTCCTTATTAGTTGTACAGTATTGACATACGGCACTGTTGCCAATTAAAATTTGTGCCATCTCTGACCTCTTTCATCAGCTGATGTTTTCACCCATTCAACCTTGTTTGTATGTGTTACACTTTAAACCTGAATGACTGCTGCAAGATCTCAGTTATTTTTAATAAACGTGTTGACGAATACCTAACATTGGAATGTTATGTCATGAATTAGTGTTAATACACACAGCACATTTAATTGGCATTTTATGTGAATGCATTTTAAGATTTCCACATGTATTTGGATGTTGTGACAAATAATGTAAACCATGGCATAGGGTAGGGAACCCTGGTCCTGGACTGCCGTAGTCCTGCATTGTTTTAAATGTTTCCCTCTTCCATCACACCTGGATTATGTCATTACCAGGCTTCTGCAGCTTTTAGTGATGAGCTGATCATTGAACCAGGTGTGATGGAAGAGGTAAACATCTAAAACATGCAGAACTATGGCTCTCCAGGACTGGAGTTGCAGACCCCTGGCTTAGGGTGTCGTTTCCAGTTAGGTTTAAGTTTAAGGGTAAGGATTAGAGCTACCAAAAATAGAAGTAAAAATAGACCCACAAAAAAATAAACAAAAAAACTGCATCTACTGACATGCCAAAATGGCCCATTCGGAACCACAGGTTCTAGTTCCTCTTATACAGTTCATTCCTTTACATTTTTGGTCAACTGCACTGGCATTTCCAGTTGAATAACCTCTCATCTCTGTCTTGGCACATGAAATTTGACACCAATTTCACATCCATGCTATCGTTGATATGCTGTTAGGTAATCCTTTTGAATGCTATTATTTTATGGTGAATTCTATGATTCTGGTATAGTAAAGTGATTTGACACTGTGAGATCCATGTATTCCAAAATTACTAATATTAATAATATTAATAATTAACTAATATTTCCAAAAATATTGGTCCTAAGATGTTTAATGTGGAGATGGGACTATTGCTCAACTACCAAATTCGCCAATTAAATATGTGACAATTTGTCAGAATCGCACAGACACAAAAACACACAGATCCTCTGAGACCTTCCAGTATTTTGCAATAGATTGTGAAAGTATTGTTTCTTTGCATGTGCATGTCGATGTGTTATAACAAACCTGAGAGACTGGCAGTGCAAGGTTTTCTGCCACCTCCTTGGGATCCACCAGCTGGTAAAACTCATCCTCCAGTTCTTGGAGTTTCTGCTTCCTCTGGCTCACCTTTTCTCTCTCCAGTTGGTCCCGCTCAGCACGCTCTGATGCTGACACAGGAATAGTACATGACACAGACCTTGGCTCAGGGTCACTGCTACCATTTGGTTGAAGCTGTTGCTGGTCAGATCTGGGCTCAGAACTGACACCAGTCATGACCCAGTCAGGTTTGGCTGCACTGTGTGCGCTGTTGGTGGTGGAACTGTTGGTGTGGTTGCTCGCATTGGTGAAACTAGGGTTGGTAGTTGAACTTCCACTGGTGACGGTGCTGCTGTGCTCTAAGCAGAAGGACTTGAAGCGCACCTCGTCATTCTCAGCCAAAATGGTCCTCATTTCAAGGCTGTGGTCAAAGGCGCATGTTACATGGAAGGCCACAATACAAGAGGGCATGGAGCACTGGAAGAGGAAGGAAGAAGAGAGACATTTATTTCAAGAGAGAGTTAAAAAAGTAAATATTAGATGAAGGAAGATGACATGGTGACCAAAAAAACAAAAAAAAACAAAGATGCAAGTAATAAATACCTGGTCCTTCACAAATTTCTTCCCTCTTGGTTATTCTTATTAGAACTATGTCAGTAAAGGATTAGCACATTTCTATAACTATAAATTCAGATAAAAGTGAAAAGGGCTACAATATCTATATGATTTACCTTCAAAACACAGTGTTCATTTTACATTTATTTATGTATTACTTCTGAATAAGTTCTTCTAAACTGCTTTATTCTACTTTTTGGTTTATCAGTACAGCAGATTGAAGTAGTTGATGAAAAACACACCTGTCTAAAACGTACAAAACAACACTCTATCTTCTATTTTTCACACACACTTTGTCAAAACAATTTTTAAAAGTTTCACTTTGAGTCCATTTCTTGGGTCGTAAAGGTTTTGATACAAGTGCAGTAAAGCAGAAAGACAAGCCAAGTCATAACAAACACAGCTCCCCCATTTCAGCTGACATTTTGATAACTTGGGACAAGCGTGCGTGTGTGTGTGTGTGTGTGTGTGTGTGTGTGTGTGTGTGTACATTCCACTGCTATCCATTACAGGTCATACTAAGAGGTGGCCTCCAACTGAGTCCCTCCAGGCATTGTGTCATTTTGGGTGAAAGCCCTTGTGGCGGTGTGTCGTTGTAACGGTGTGTGTACATGTACATTTGGTCTTGTTCTGTGTGTGCATGTGTGAGGGTTGATGCTTGTACCTTTTAGCAGGAGAGTTCATATTGGATATTTTCAATGTTTTGTTTATGAGCATGATGACAAAATCTTGGCTGACCTTAGTGACCAAATCTTCTGTCAGCAAACAATTTCAGTCTCACATTCCAACAAATGACTTCTTCTCTCACCCTGACAGACATGACTTCTGTGTCCTTTTCATTTAACAGTTAAGGTTGTCAAATTACAAATAATGCACCAGAGAAGCTGACAAATGACTGAAATATATAAACCTTTAGTCTCCTCAGTTTATATTTGTTTACATTTGCAGCTACACTGTTTAATATTGAGGTTTTTTTTGTCAAATCATTGCAATCCTACTTTACAATGCTTAACCATTCTTTGTTTTTCCATGTTACTATAAAAATTTCACCCATGGATTGGAGATGGCACAGTTCAATGTAGGGAAAATCATGATACAGTGCAAGCATGCACAACAACATCTCCTAAGCAGAGAGTACAACCTTTGGTTAATGCACAAGTGTTTTCTCTAATGGACATCCAAACATTCTATAGCAACATGTGAAATATCAGCAAGGAAGACTTTGATCCTGGATTTTATATTTAAACACACCCATATGGAACTACATTACAGAGGGTCATGAAAGAAAAGAGCCATTCAGCTCATGGTGCTGGAACACGCAATATAACAAAAAGGGTAAAACATACAGTAACCCTGCTACATAAAAAACAACTTCCAACAACCAAGAACACTGCAAAACACAGAAATTGTCCCAACTAGTCCCTGCCAATACATACTGGGAACCCCCCACATTATGTGAGGTGACTGGCTTTTTTTTGGCAGCATATGGCTGTGAATATGAGTATCCAAGGTACCTCACCTGTACTGGAGAGGATGCAGACACCTGTGACAAAAATATGAACAAAGAAAACTAATGGTGGTGGTACTAGTGGTATCTGATTTCTTCGTATAGAATAGAATAGAACTTTATTCATCCCCATACTACTAAATTAAAGGCTTAACTAAAATTCTGACAGTCAATTAATTTGAATAGTTTTTTCATGCATCAACATACATGAAAAAACTATTCAAATTAATATGTTTCAGTACTGCATTTCAGGAGAGAAATCAATTTCATCCACTGAATCAGTGCCAACAAAGCTGTTACGGAAGGACAAGTTGGCGTGACAAAAGAATCACACGTCTGACCTGTGAGGAGCAGCACATATATACATACATACATACATCATGGTCTTCAAAATTGGAGATATAGTCAAAGGTCTACCCTGTAAAAGCTTTATATTAGTAATTTCCCCAAATGTCAGAGTGGGCTTGGTGCAGCTGCTCTCACTTATTTGCCAAAAGGCTAAAGGTTCAACACAGCCAGAAGACAGCTGGATGTGTTGTTTGGTGCAAGGCGATTCATTACAAAACACACTCATGTGGCCTTTTCGACTGCACCTGTTCCACTTTGGCAGGGATTCATTAAAGAAGTTTTATCTGTGCCCATGCTGGCTTGCCACACATTGGATGCTTGCAGACAGAAACAAGTTCTTTTGATAGAACAGTCGTCTTGAACTATTTACATCAAAATCCCGGTTACCTCCCATTCAATACGTTATGTTCACAGGTTACCTGCTGTTTTGACACAAAGAGATCATCTCTTTAAGTTCGGCTTGCTGTCAGTGTCATGACGTAAAATATTAATAGAAAACAATTATAATTTGTCCTCAAGCAAACACCTAAGTTGGTTTCTCCCCACTGGCATTTACAAGGCATCTCCTGGACACAAAACAACTGCTACAACTCGGCTTTCAGTTGGCACGTTGGGGGTGTCCTGGAAACAATTATCAGTGACTCTAATTATGTTTGACGTTTTTTTTGTAAGACAAAAAAGCTACATATTAAGCTTAAGGCTTGACTTGACCTTGTACCTCCCTGGAGAGAGAGAAATTATGAAATATTTTTCATGTGATATTTAAATTCAGATCAAAAGAAAGCTATTACAATATGACAGTTTCAATTACAATTGTAATTGTTATTTTAAATATTCAATGTAACAAAAGGTGCACTAAGCAGAGGAACCAATGTAGAGGGTGGTGAAGAGTGGAGAACTCATCTGGTTGCATCTAGTTAGTCAGCTGTGACTTGATGCAACTAGCCCTGTTAACAAATCCCAGAAACTTTTTTTTCCCCATTTCCTTCATATGCTTCCTCTCATCATTGTAGTATAAACCCACTGTCCAACAAATTTGCAGGTATATATCCCCACAAGTTGTCCTAGTCATTGTGTTTTCATATAGCACTTCAATTTTTAAGAAGGCAATCAGTTATTAAATTATGGGTACAAACCTGCTGCTTTCCTCTGAAATCTCCGAGGGAGACACACCTACCCATCAAGCAAGAAGTACTTTCTTAATTAGCTGAATGTGTCACCCTATCACAAGTCGACCCTATGTGCAAATATAGCAGGGGTTTGGCTGGTTGACCTTTATAGTGCACCTTCCAGTAATTGAGCACTCATTAAGAGCCTCATTAAAACTAGAGAACTTGGCAATTAATACAGCAGGTACTTCAGTAGTAAAATTTGGGTGTGAACATCTGAGACACTCAGCTGTTGTTACTGGGAGATCTGTTAGCACTTGCTACACTTGAAGACCACTCAGTAGTCCACATAGCTTCATCTAGGCCAAGCAGGGCTGTAATTCAACCAGACACACATCTGCTAAGTGTTCAAATCGATTTTTGTTTTGTTTATTTAATTTCAGGTTCCGTAAACTTTTTTGAACCTGCTCTAAAATATGTTTTCCCCTTCCACCCCGTTTAATGAATTATAGAGGTAGTAGTAATCAGAGCAGTTTTATGTTGAGTTGGCCAAGAGACACTATGAACAGTATATAAATACCTGACCAAATTTAACTTGCGGTATAAACTAATCTGTTTGATGATACTGGTTGAACAACATAAGACTGTAAAGCATGACATTGAGCCCCTTTACATGCATACTAATACCTTTCAATCACCATTTAATTTCTGCAGTTATATTATTCAAGTGATCATGTAAACATGATAATCACAAAAGTTTTATCACATAACAGCAGTAATCTGACTATGATAAATCAGAATACCTCTTGCTTTCTCTTTAAAACTCTGATGCCTTCACACATGTATATCCGATTACCTGATTTATTTCATGCTAAAGCATCTGTGCATGTGTAAAAACCACAAAAAGTAACGAACAGAAGTGTTGTACTCAAATGTGAGCAGAAGGTAATAATAGGAAATTAGAGCCTAGCATCACTACAAACTTATGCACTCCATAAGAAATCTGCTAATTGACTGATACATGTAAAGTATGTTTATTCAATGATCTGATTACTCCCTTTTTTTTTTTAAGGTCATGCAAAAAGGCTCATTGTCGAGGCATAAGGCATTGCCACGGTTGTGGAGCATGGTATACAACGGCAGATGAAACACTTTATATAGCGCTCAACCACAAGTTCAGGGTAGAGGTGAAGTCTTTAGATTTAATAATGTAATTTTTTTTTGTCACACATATTCATTCACGGAATGGCAGATAAAGAACTTAAAGTATCCATGGTATTTCAGTATCCAATGGTGACTTCATGTGTTGGTGTTGTTCTGGAGGGTTTAGTGGATGTCTTTACTTTGTGTCTTTGTGAAGGTTCATTTTCATCCTGTTTGATACAATGGTGATCCACATGATCCACAAATTTCACTTCCTGTTATTAAAGCTCATATTACTTGACAGTTTATGCTAATTTAAGGTTAAGTTCATTTTAGGTCTGAATTCAAAATTGCTGGTAGCTGCTAGTAAAACTGCTTGTACCCTGTGGTAGCTGTAAGCATGCTACCAGCTGATTATGCCAAACAGCTGAGCAGAGCTGTTAAAACTGAGCAAATGCCGCCACCAAAGAAAAACCCACTACTGGAGGAATTTAGCAACCTGAAACAGTCACTTGCTGTCCTCATCTCGGATGTCTCTGACATGAAAAAGAACTCCTTGGTTGCTAACTTTAGGATATAACTTTCGGATATCCTAAAGTTGGTTGGTGAGGTGAAAGTGATGCGCTTACTATGCGAGGAAAAAGACAAGTGCACAGCTGGAGAGCAGGGTGGGAGACTTCAAGCAGTACACGAGAATGAATGATGTGATCGTTATGGAGATTCACATCAAACCCTGATCCTACGCCCACACCGTGAACCCCGATGAAAACAGCGGGAAGGCCACAGACCAGGAGGAAAACTTTACTGAGCACCAGCTAGTTGCCTTTTTGTAGTCCAAAGGCATCACGGTGGACTGCAGCGGCATTGAGTCTTGCCACTTGCTGCCCAGACACAATGCAAATCACAAGCAAGCTGTTATTATGAGGTTTGTCAACAGAAAAGACAAGATCACTTTGTTGAAACGGGGCCGAAATCTAAAGGGGACCAACGTGTTTATGAATGACCACCTGACAAAAGTCAATCCTGAAATTGCCTGGAAAGCACAAGCCATGAGAAAACAAGGAAAAATCCAAAGCACATGGACAACAAATTGCAAAGTAGTGCTTCCAGATGACTGGACAAGTACATCTAATGTGATCAGGAGGGTACTCAGGGTGTCATCTGGAAGGAAAGTAGATAAGGAGACTTGGTGGTGGAATGAGGTATATTCAGAGAAAGAGGTTAGCTAAGAAGAAGTGGGATACTGAGAGGACTACAGAGAGTAGACAGGAGTACAGGGAGATGCAGCGTAAAGTCAAAGTAGAGGTGGCAAAGCCAAACAAGGGGCTTACGGTGTCTTGTATGTAAGGTTGGACAGTAAGGACGGAGAGGATGATTTATACAGGTTGGCAAGGCAGAGAGACAGAGATGGGAAGGACATGCAGCAGGTTAGGGTCATTAAGGATAGGGACAGAACCGTATTGACAGGTGTCAGTTTTGTGATGGGAAGATGGACTTTGAAGAGTTGATGAATGATGAAAATGGCAGGGAATGAAGAGTAGAAGAGGTGACTGTTGTGGACCAGGAAGTAACAAAGATTAGTAAAGATGAAGTGAGGAGGGCACTGAAGAGGATGAAGAATGGGAAGGCACTCAGTCCTGATGATATACCTGTGGAGGTATGGAAGTGTCTAGGAGAGGTAGCAGTAGAGTTTTTGACTGGGTTGTTCAACAGGATCTTAGATGGTGAGAAGATGCCTGAGGAATGGAGGAGAAGTGTGCTGGTGCCCATTTTTAAGAACAAGGGAGATGTGCAGAGTTGTGGTAACTACAGAGGAATAAAGCTGATGAGCCATACAATGAAGTTATGGGAAACAGTAATTGAAGCTCGACTAAGAACAGAAGTTAGCATTTGTGAACAGCAGTATGGTTTCAAGCCAAGAAAGAGTACTTCAGATGCACTTTGAGGATGTTGATAGAGAAGTAGAGAGAAGGTCAGAGGGAGCTGCATTGTGTCTTTGTAGATCTGGAGAAAGCTTATGACAGGGTGCCCAGAGAGGAACGGTGGTATTGTATGAGGAAGTCTGGAGTGACAGAGAAGTATGTTAGAGCGGTGCAGGAAATGTATGAGGACTGTAAGACAATGGTCAGGTGTGCTGTAGGTGTGACAGAGGAGTTCAAGGTGGAGGTGGGACTGCACGAGGGATGAGCTTTGAGCCCCTTCTTGTTTGCTATGGTGATGGACAGGCTGACAGACGAGGTTAGACAGGAATCCCTGTGGACTATGATGTTTGCAGTTTGTTTATGATGTTTGATGTTTGTATTGTGATCTGTAGTGACAGCAGGGAACAGGTAGAAGAGAAGCTTGAGAGGTGGAGGTTTGCCCTGGAAAGGAGGGGAATGAAGGTTAGCCGTAGCAAGAACGAATGTGTGTGTGAATGAGAGGGACCCAAGTGGAAGAGTGAGATTACAGGGAGGAGAGATAAAGAAGGTGCAGGATTTTAAGCACTTAGGGTCAACAGTCCAGAGCAAAGGAGAGTGTGGAGAACAGGTGAAGAAGTGTGTGCAGGCACGATGGAACGGGTGGAGAAAAGTATCAGGTGGGATGTTTGATAGAAGAGTTTGAGCTTAAATGAAAGGAAAGGTGTATAAAACTCTGGTGAGACCAGCCATGTTGTATAGCTAGAGATGGGGCACTGAGGAAAAAACAGGAGGCAGAGCTGGAGGTAGCAGAAATGCAGATGCTGAGGTTGTCTTTGGGAGTGACCAGGATGGACAGGTTTAGGAACAAGTGCATCAGAGGGACAGCACATGTTAGGGGTTTTGGAGAGAGAGGCCAGGCTGAGATGGTTTGGACATGTCCAGATCAGAGATAGCGAATATATAGGTAGAAGGATACTGAGTTTTGAAGTGCCGGGCAGGAGGCCTAGAGGAAGACCAAAGAGGAGGTTTATGTACGTAATGAAAGAGGATATGAAGGTAGTTGGTGTGAGAGAAGAGGATGCAGAAGACAGGGTTAGATGGAGGCAAGTGATTCGCTGTGGTGACCCCTGAACGGAAAAACCGAAAGGAAAGGAAGAAGCCCAACTAACAGCATCGTGACCCCCCCCCCCCCAGCCCCCGCCTTCCATGAAAAAAATTGGGACGGGAGAGGTTTGTTATATAGTTTGATATTCTAAAAGTAATGCAGTAGGACTTATATAGCTATGTAGCTAAGGTCCCCTCACTTCATCTTTTCTCACCTGCTACCCCATTAAAAAACTAAATATGACTGGGGGGCACGACGGGGTGCAGTATTTGCCTCTGTTATACATCTAGTGCAAACCAGGAGTCTTTACGCAGGGATCCTGCCCATGTGGAGAAACACTAACAGTCCAACTGCTTGCATTTCAAAATGTAGGGAATCTGGTGCATTTCCTTCATACTAATAGCCAGTGAGTCCATGATTTGTCCTGTCCTGTGCTCGCACCATCCAGGCTGACTATCATCAGTCATTTTCAGACAATGGTAGGGTTCTATGGACAAGATATAACGAAAGCTAAATGAGGTAATTGATAAATGAACATCACAAAGTTGTGGTATAAATTTATTGTACATCATTATCAAAGTAGTGATCGCTAATAAAGTAAGATGGAAAAAAATATTACGTTGAGTGGCGTGCTTGAATGAAGAAAAGATTTCATAATCATCTAGTCATTCATTTTCTTTGGACTACATTAACAGTGACCTGTGCTGTTCATTGCTCTGTACAACATGTACTGTCTTTCCACCTTCTTTGATCAGCCATGTATTTGGACAGCCCCATGCCTCCAGCTACAGATACAGAAGAAACTGACTCCCTGCAGTGTTAATATACAGCATCAATACTACAGTATGATAGGAAACTCTCCCTGCAACACATATGTACACAGTTACACACGTGCATATCCATGATGTGCTTACATACACAGATGGAGCGTGGGGTTTTAGGAATGCAGTTCACCTTAAGGGCGCCTTTAATGAATGATGGTGTGCAGGCTAATAGCTGTAAAGTGGGTTAGTGTTGGCGTGTCAGCAGGGGTTCTGTTTGTGTACTGAGCAGCATGTTAAAGAGGTGCTGGGTTCAAGTAAATCCACCCGTACTCAGCAGGAGTCTAAGAACTGTGACCATCCATGTTGTTCAGACATTTTATGAGTGTGTGTGTGCATGCTGAGCCTATGCTTAAAAACAATCCTTCAACTGTTCTGCAGTACTTACATGTTTATGTTCTTGAAAGTAAAGCATGATTTCAACATCCCCTTTATATAGAGTGCATAAGAATAAACATGTACCATAGGTGGTAACCTGCATTTTTATGTACAGGTTTAGGGTTGAGACTGAATTTGACAGAGAGGCTAATGTATGTAGGCAGGCAGACAGCAAGTGGACTGGAATAAAAGAGGACAATTATGAGATCAAAACAGAACAAAGAGTAACAAAAGACGAACAGCTACCAGTAGCAGGTAATGGACAAGGTGTGGAACTGGACGGGATGGAAACTTGAATTCATTCATGAATTGAATGCCTTGCATTTTCTCTAAAAGTGTACCAGAATTACAGGACCTACTTTCACTGTCTCAAGTGCTCCATGTTACTCTGCAGCACGTTTATGTATGAATACCTAACTCAATGAGTATGTCCCACATCACTACCCCTGCCAAGGAGGGCAAACGTAATGTGAGCTCTTATGTTTATCTGTCGACTTGTTACCAGGATTATACCCCAACTACAATGCTTGTTATTATTCACGTGGTGCAGGGGTAGTGCATGTGTCAAGGTGGAACTCATTAAACTTTACTGCAGATCCATAAAAAAGCCAAAACTCTATACTTTATTTGAACTTGTGAACTTGGTGGAGATGTATATTGTTTTTTGCATGGCAACACTTAAACATGTTACTGCTACATAAACACTTTGGTAGTAGTAAAAAAGGTCATTTTCCTTGACGAATCACTTGCAACAGAAACCTACAATGGCCACCAACGCGTGCGTGTGTTGTCACTATCTGTGATGGGTATATGATGTGAACTGTAATAGGGCTGACAGGTATAAGTGTAACATGGTTGAAATAGGATCTATTAGCTGCTCATCAGAAATGATCAAACTTAGAGCTGATTGATTTCAGTCACAAGCTGAATGAAGAGTCTTAAATGTTTAAGGTTAGCATATAAAAATGGTCAGAAAATTGATTAACCATAGTTATAATAACATGAAAATGTATGCGATCTACCTGTATGCAGGTTCCTGTGTGTTCACGACAAAGGCTGCAGGACAGAGCCCAGCGACTGGCAGGGATGTGGGACACCTTGGTAATGGGCTCCATCTTCTCTGGACAGCCTATACTCACCTACAAAAATCAGAGAAAACACAAGTTAAGGCAAAGGGTGTTTAAAATTTATTTCTGTGAACTGAGTTGGCTCAGTTTAATCTTCAGAATACAGAACGGGGCTGTATATTTATGGCCAAATTTATTCACCATAACAATATTATGACTATATTTGTCAAGAAAGGTGCCAAACATTTGCTGGTTCAAGCTCCCCAAATGTTAATTTTTTTCGATTTTATTTCATTGTGAACAGAACATCTGAGGGTTATGGTCAGCTGTTTGGAAAATCCAGTCCACACAGCACAGTTGTTTTAATATTATTTTTTTCACTGGAACCATTTATAGGCCATTGTTCAACCACTGCTATTTAGTTCAAAATTTCTGGCTTAACTTTAGACTGTATTTGATAAAATGTCAAACTTTCCAACAATCCTTTCTAATTTAGGAGACACTGAAAGATATAATGAGGTTATTGTAGTTTGCCTGATAATTGCCATTGTGTATTCCAACTTTAAAGCCAAACCTCCAGATTGTAAAAGTGTGATTCTCACCCTTGGCCTTAAAGCAGGAACACATGTGCTCTTTGGAAAAACATTATTGTAAAGCCCAGCGTGACTCAGTCTCTCTGAGTGGTCTATTCAGAACGTCTTTGGCCTGAAACATTTCTGCACCAAATACAAAAAGTCATTGACCTGTGCCAAAGAGCCAAGCAGAATAGTGCACAGAGCACTCATCACCAAAGTGCCATTTCTCCCTTCCTTCCTTCCTTCCTCCATTTCCCATCTCTCACCAAAAACACATTCACTTTTTCTCATATTTGGAGATCTCTTCCTCACCCTTAAAACGTATATTAACAAGTTGATGACGCAGGTCACACCAGCCCCGTTTCATTCACTTGTCCTTCTGTCTATTAATTTCTTCCTCTTCTTATCCACTCATCCACAGAACAAACCACCAGCCGCGCTTCGTTCTGTTGTTATTGATGTCTTTTGTACAGCATATTCAATTGAAGTAGGGGGCCAATTTTCACTCTATTGTAGATGTCAATAGAAAGTGCAATTCAGACAATGATGCCACAGTCATCACAGTCAATGTTGGTTTTTTATGCTGCTGGTGTAAGAATTGATCAAAGGCGAAATGATTTTTACTTTATATGCTGCTGGTGATTCATTGGTTGTTCCCTGACACTCACAAATGTGCGAAAATGTAATGTGCATGAATGATTTTTATTTATATAGTGTTTTATTCCAGTTGGAATCAAGTTCAGGTATAAAATAATCCATAATCCATATTTTATATGATAAAATAATATACAACTAAAGAAAATAAAGTAAAACCAACAATAAAATAAAGATCAACACATAAATCAAGCTAATTAAAAATATTTACATTAATGAAAGAATTTAAATCATGGAAATTGACCAGTGCAATGAATAAGAAGGGTCTGTAACAGGGATGCTAAACTGGTTCATTGTGGTGTTGTAAAGAGAGTAAAGCCGAAAGGAAAAAGCTACTTGACGTACCAGTCGATCTACATGACCCTCATCTGTGGACATGAGCTTGGGGTTATGACTGAAAGAATGAAGTTGCAAATACAAGGAAGGGGCTTCCTTTGAAAGGTGGTTGGGCTCTGCCTTAGGGAAAGGGTGAGAAGCTCAGACATCCAGGTGTTACTCAAGAGTAGAGCTGCTCCACGATGTCAATAGGAGCCAGTTGAGGTGATTCAGGTATCTCCTGTAGATGTGTCCTGGACACCTCCCAGAAGGAGTGTTTCAGGTTTAGTCATCCAGGAGGAGACCTCAGGGCTGACCAACGACATGCAGGAGAGATTATATCTATCAAGTGGCCTGGGAACACCTCGGGATTCCCCCAGACGAGCTGGAAGAAGAGATTGGGGAGAGGGCTGTCTGGACTCCTCTGCTGTGGCTGCTGTCATTGTGACCCAGGCCCGGATAAGAAGATGAAGATAGTACAGTACAGAACTAAAAACCATTAAAAACAGATGGATAAAAATATATGCATATAAAAATTATGGCTTGAACATCAAGCTGATGTGGAAGTAGTATGATGTAGCATTCTTTGTAGTATCACAAGATGGCCACTAGGTATTGGCTCCAAAGACTCAAATTTTAAAATTGATGTTTTCTCTAAGAACCGCACGGGTTCATTCATCCGATATTGAACCCGCTAATAAGTAGACAGATGTTTTTCTTTTCTTTATTCATGAAGGCTATATAAGGTTTTGGTAACAATGGGCTACTTGCACATAAACTGGTGACGTCATATCCGGTCTGCGAAATACGGCTCACTTACTTCCTGTTGCCGTA
>JAPTHA010000007.1:2284333-2296505 GCA_029814585.1 Gymnapogon annona
AAAGATAATTACAGTTGGACTTTTCACCTTGTGTTTGAACAAATGTCCTAAGTTCTACTAAAAACTGACAGCCCTTATAAGTACTGTTGTGAAATTAATTTACACAAAATGATGAGGTCTTTCGGCTTTATCCGTCCCGGGGTCGACACAGCGAATCCAATTTACATATTTAATTTTGGCAGGAGTTCTTATGTCAGATGCCCTTCCTGACACAACCCTTGTATTTATCCGGGCTTGGGACCGGCACAATGAGACATTGGGGCTATAGTTGCAGGTAGCAGCGTGAAGGGTCTTACCCAAGGACCCACACTGGATGCTCATCCCAGGAATCGAACCCGTGTCCCTTATGCACCAACCCCATGCCTTACCAACTGAACTATCCAACCGTAATTAATTTTGTGTAAAATTAATTTACACAAAACAATCGTAGTACAGTGATCCCTCGTTTTTCGCAGTTAATGGGGACCAAACCCCCCCGTGAAAGACGAATTCCGCGAAGTAGGTACCTCCCCAACCCACAACAACAGCCAACAGCACACACCCATCAGAAGACAACAACTTAGAATAGAACACAACAACTTTACAGTCCGTTATACTACGTTCTACTCACTCTGACGATGAGAGCGACGATCTTGATTAATGAAGATGACGATGAAAAGACCTGTGTTATGTTCTATTCTAAGTTATTGTGTTCTAATGAGTGTGCTGTTGGCCGGAGTTTTGAAGTTGGGAATTTTGGGGTCTAAGTGAATGCACCTTGGAGTTGTGTTGATGGGCTACGTCTGTGTGTGTGCTTGCGTGTGGAGCTGGAGAGAAGATACGTGTGTTCGTGAGCGGAATACAGTACATTTCTATGGGTTTTTTGGCGTGGTTACGGCGACTGACCGTGTGAATTTAATAAAAACCTTTAAAAGGCAAAGCTGTCGGTGCCTGATTGGGAGACGCTACAATAGTTGAGAGAGTTCTCCCTGTCATGTGTTGTTCTTTATGTGACTCGCTGTTGTGTTCACTGACTTCCGTTGCCTCGCACAGACCTCTTGCGGCACTTTCGCTTTTTTTTTTTTTGGATGACTATTTTTGAAAAATCCACAATGCACTGAAGCCACGAAAACTGAAGTGCGAAATAGCAAGGGATCACGAAACCGCAATTATTTCTCTGCTGATAATCGTAACACCAAAATCTCTAATCATTACATCTCTAGTTGAAAATGTAGTTAACCATTCCGCACTTTCCTTTAGCATTTAATACTCAAAAGATATGGCTTTCTATGTGGTAAGAAGGTTTCCTAGCACTGATTCAGTCTGGCCACAGAGGCTCAAATGAGTAAAACCAAGGAAGTCTTGAGCTTGGCAGATAATTTGGGCCTAAACATTTTGACTAAAGAGTGTGAGAGGGAAGGAAGAAAAACAGAAGTCTACTGAGAGGGTTGTCAAGATGACAGACGAGACAAAAAGAAGATGAACAAACTGCTGTCAGAGACGCAGGTACAAACCATCAGCTCACTCACACTTCTACCTGCCCTTTTTCTCATTTATCTCCCCATCTATCTGTCATCACTCCATTTCAGTATCATTGTATGTCACCCCATCATTTGATCACATATAAGGTAATAAGAAAGCACCCGTTCTTTCATCTATCCTTATCCATCTCTATTTCTCTATCTCTGCAATCTGCTCAGTCGTCTCCTGCCTTCCGGCCCTCCTCAATCTGTCATGTACATACTGTTTGTACAAGTGTTTTTGTGTCACATATGTGTTTATACTTAGACATTAGCCTAAGTAATAAACAGGAATCAGAAAGCAAAACAACAAGCTTTGAGGGGTTATGTCTTGCTGATATATTTTTCTTTAAAAAGCCTGTGTTTTCTGTAAAATTGTCCTTGAAAATGGCACATCTGAGAAGAGAAAAAGTGTTAGATATCATCATGTAGGGCCTCTTTCCCATTAAGTGGGCAACATGCACACTAATATGCAGTCGTTATCTGATTTCTTAGATTATGGGATTATGCAAGTGATCATGTAAACAGCATAATCTGATTTTGTGGTATAACACACATGAAATGTATTGTTACCTGCTGATCTGATTTATTTTGTTCTTTTACATTGTAAAATGTACATGTCTTTTACATGTGTAAAAACAATTAAATGAAAGTGAAGTGGTCACACATGAGCAGGAAACAGCAAGCCCTTTTACATGACGAAAACAATCACATAACTGGGAGTACAGTATTGGGACACATTTACATGCACTCCATTGTCAGAGATCTTTTGAAGAGGTACATACATATACAAAATGATAGCAGTCTTGTTATTCTCTACCGCTACCCTTTGACTATGTAAGTTCCGTTTCTACAAAAAATAAATAAAATTAATCTGCATACATGCAGGAAGACATCAGTGTATTGGAGACAAATCCATGTGTTAATCCGATTTCTCATAATCAGATTTCTTCTGTTATCTGATAAATCATATAAGATTATCCTATTTACATGATCATTTGAATAATTTAATAACTCCAGAAATTGGATACTAATCAGAGTTTTGGTGTTAGGTTCAGTAATAGGAAAGCTGAGTATAACATCACTACATATACATGTCCTCCAAAAGAATCTGATCAAGGGCTGAAAACATGTAAAATAGGGGTTTTTATCATCTCATTTGTGGAGTGCATGTAAATGCATCATTTGTGATTATTATGATTATTTTATGACTTCCAGTTGTCAGATTTCTATGATCTTGTAAATTGGCTCACTGTTTTGTTCTGTCTGAGCCCATTAAATAAAATGACTAGTACCCCTGATTAACACTAATCACGGTACTGAAGTTTGACACTAGATACCATCTGATGTGAAAAGAAAAAAGAGGAGAACAATTGGTCTGTTCTGAGCTTTTGTAGAGACATGGAGATAGAACATGTCTCTGCTACATCTGTAGATATGATTCAATCTAAGGTAACAGGAGTTTAAAAAAATATTATACCCTGATGAAAACATATTTATTAAGAATACATCCTGTATCTGCTCTTAGATCCTCCTAAATACCCCTATATTTGACACACTGGACTCAATGGAATATCTAAGTGTTCATTAATTAAATTAATTCTTGAAAAATTTTGAATTAATTGGTATCACTGCACTTCAATTTAACTGAAACGCCAGGAGCCAAAACATGTATGAAGAAAGACACCATTTACACCAATATCCTCAATATAAGTTTTAAACGATCACTTTTCTGTTGTTAACATCTTCAGCATGTTTGTAGTTATTAAAAAATATTTTTCTTTTCTTTTTTTTTGCATGTGAATGAGAGGAAGTTCCCTCTGCATGTGGTTTGCCTCAGGCAGGTAAAATGAAAATACTCATGGATAGAGAACATTTGACCAAATCCCACATTACTTACTTACTTACTTAGTCTGGCTTACTACATGAATGCATGGGTGTATATTATGAGTGTGGCCTCCCAGTACAACATGTCCGTCTAACAGGCATTACCTGGCAGTCTGAGCATTTTCATTAGTTCCTAGAATGCCAAACAAACCACATGGGTATGAGAAGCAGCTGCAGCAGTACTAGAGAGCAACAACACACTGAACAGGGAGAGAGAAAGAGAAAGAGAGATGGAGGGAGAGAGAAAGAAACCCCATTCACAAAGCACTTCTGTTATAGGAATATTGCAGCTTTATTTCCAAATGCCATCTATGTAAAATGAATGGTGGGATCATTTGGTCCTACCTCTGTCACGTCTATGTAACGCCTCTGGAGGTAGTAACAGAGTCGTGATAAGGGTGGAATCATGACTCCAAAGCTATGTCAAATGAACACATCTCATTCTGTAACTGAGGTGTAATGCTTTGATGACATATCATGTGTACGGCACCCATGCTGGGAGGGATTTAAAAATAAGCAAACATCACCATGACCATAAATATTTCCCAGCCTATATCGAAAATGTTTTTTCGGGTGTGACTTATAGTATATCAGGAGGCTTATGATGTCAGGTTGTGCTAAAAAAAAAGTTAGGAACTGGTTTAGACGATCCATCAGTAGTGTTACAAAAAAACTAATAAACAAGCATCCTGTGACTATTGTACACTAAAGGACCCTAAAAACAATTGTACAGTGTCATAAGACCACAATTCTGGAAAGCGCAGGTAATTTTTTGTAGGAATACTGTACGAATGGCACAAGACTCTTTTTAAGTTGCATATGTTTAGTCACCTCATTTTTGTTTAAACTTTACCTCCCTAAATCACCCTGTACTAATTGGTCTTTCACTGGTTGACCCTCAAATCTTCAGTCTTCAGATTTGAGGTCAATCAGTGAAGGACCCTTGTCTGTAGGGGTCACTGAATCTCCTGTCACTGTTTCTTTTTTTACATAATATTTGATTTTTTTTATTTTTCATTCGACAACAACAGTACGTTTCACTTCAAAACAAGTAAGTATCCTACCTTACTACAGGTTCCGGTATGGAGTCCAGGTTTGCAGGGACCTGTACTCCTTTCTCCCACTCTTGCCTCCAGGGGTCTGACAATACATAAAAGTCGTCGGGGCCAAGCTGCGCTGAGTCTGGCAGCTTCATGGCTGTGATGAAGTCAGTCCGAAATACCTAAAGAGAGAGAAAGAAAGAGAGGATATAAAGGATAAGGAACAGCTCCCACCGTTTAGATGAGATCACATGGGTTTTTTAAATTATGTATATACAGTATATATTAGGGGTGTAACAGTACCGGTTATCCACTGTTTAGTACGCATTGCACGGTTGAGTCACAGTATGGTTTGGACACAGAGCCCAGCTGGAGCAGGACACAGAGGCCAGCTGGAGCCTGGCTGTGAACTGAGCAGGGCCTAGCTGCGTGCTGATGCTTTACTTGATTCAGTATCACATTAACAATTATGAAAATTTTATATATTTTGTTTGAATGTATCTATCCCCCGTTTGCTCATAAAGTAAAAATAGTACCAGAAAGCAATGCTATTTGACAGTTCCTCTAACAAAGATACTTAACAGTGTACAAACACGATATTCTGTCAATGCTACTATTGGTCTGTCAAGTATAGCTTGACAGATCAATTTTAAAGAGAACTTTAAAGTGTTTTAAATGGGTGTGGCTTGGCTGTATTTTCTCCAACAATGGAGAAAACAACACAAATCCAGTCCAAACTGCACAGCATTATTGTTTGCTCTAGTAGAAACCATATACTGATTAAAGTTAAACTGAAGCAGACTTCATATAACAAGTTACTTATTATCTGAACACATTAGCTGCAACATAAACCATCTCACTCAGCTCAGAATCACATTAACTACACAAAATCAATACATTTGAAATGCATCTGTATTTACTGAAAATGCCACAGTGAGGTAGTAAAAGCATCACTGGGTACAAAAGTATGCACTACCTAAAACAATAAAACAGATAAATCTAGAAAGCTTGACAGCTTTAATTAATTATGCATATGTTACTGTGCGCTGTGCTACTGCAGAGCACCAGTTACAGGTTTTAACCACATATAGATAATCTCCCAGTCTTTATAATAGCTGCATTTCCTTTCCTTAGCTGTAATACAGCTCCCTCTTTCATCCATGTTTCACTGTTTTGAATACTGGTAGTCTATTATTTGTGATCATGCTCTTAACCTGTAGTATTCCCTGTCACAGTTGGACTGTCGCATTCACACAGTCAGCCTGGCCCCCTGTACCCTGATGACAGTGGTCAGTCTCTCCTACTCTGTCAACAAAGGTTTAGATTATAAAACACGCATTTCAAAACTGGAGTTTGACCATTAATAATAATGTGAGACAGCATTTCAATTTGCAGGTGATGTACAGTATATACAGAATTGCAAAATGCCATTGAGCAGAGATAGAGCTTGAAACTGAAGCCAATTTCTGCCAATAATCACAATGTTATAGGATGCCTTATTGGTGATGACTTATTGGCAAAACTGTTTGATCTCTTGATAGCTTTGTGGGTTTCAATTCCCAGCACCAGACTCTTATCCAAATTTGATCACTTCCAGATCAAACTAAAAAACAAGGTAGCAGTGGTCAAACACAAAGATGCACTTGCTTCAGCTTCTGGGTAAAATTGTCTTAAATCTACAGAAAGAGGCAACTAAAGGGTAAAGAGGAGAAAAGAAACAACTGAGACATGAGGGTCACTCCAAGACCTGTGGGCTGTTGTTATTACATATTGTACAAACAGTACGTGAGTGTAATGGACAGTAAACATTAATAAAATAGGCTTCAAACACATCTATGTAGTAGGATTAAAATGGTATGTGTGAAAGACCTAGGGGAATAGGTGTATTCAAGCAGACAATTCTAACACACACACACACTTGGTGTTCTCAATGGTACCCGAAGCAATTATATTATCAGTCATATATTCAAGGACATCAGCAAGAGCACACACGCATAAATACATAAAGCCACACAGGAAAACAGGCAACACACAGACAGGGCAGCGCCAAATCAACCATATGACTTCACCCTACATTTTATCATTATTTTCAAAGCCTCCTTATCCCTGGTTTATTAGATCCTCTCTTCTATCCTTCTCTCTCACTCCCCCCTGCATCACTCCATTAACCTCTCCATCTTCGTTCTCTACTTCACTCACTCAGTCCCCTAGAGTGGAGTTTTCCTCTCTTTATTTCTATGCATATTTCTAGCACTGTCTCAGCATGGAAGTATGCTGAAGTAAGCATTTAGTGTGGCCTTGAGAGTCCAACAGCGATCGTTGATCTGTCACCCTGTTACTGTCAGTGGTAGATTGTAAAGAAGTACCTTTACTCAACCTTGGTAGTTTTTCAAAATTCAAATAGGCTGGTTTTGCTCTTGCACACATTTCATGTCTCAGCCAAGAAACTTCATCAGTTCCATTTATTGAGTTTCCCAGTTGTTGTCATTGTCAGAGTCCTTCAGGGGAGATTGATTCCCTCAGATGAGTCCAGGTGTTAAAAGATTGCATGTTTTGAAAGGCTGCGTACATTTTTGACAACTAGTGTCTCAGACACCTCTGTTCAGAGAAGGTTCTTCTGTTTTTACATGGAGAGGAAAAGGAGAGGAGAGAAAATAACAGTTATAAAGGGAGGACAAGTGCAAGAGCAGGATAGAAGAAAAAAGAAGGGATGAATTGGCAAGTATGAGAGAATGAGAAAAAAACTGAGAAGGAGAAAGAAAGACCAGGGAGTGATATTAATTTAAGCAGAGAGAGAGAGTTGAGAGACAAGGACAGATGGGGGTGTGTGATTATGTGTGCGTGCATGTGTTTGTGTTGTGTGTTTCTCAGAGCAGTATATAAAAAGGCCATATGTAAAAAGGTGCATCCTTGCCTCTGCTGCTTGGCTGCTTCCACTGTCTGCCAGCCAGCACAAATAAATAATGCAATGGAGCAAGGGACTTGTGTGTGTGTTTTACAGTGTGTGTTCATATTTGTTTATGCACAACGTACAGTGTGTTCTACTTCTGCCTGTGTGTATACTTTTGCAGCTATGTGTGCGTGAAACTGAGTGTTTTACCGTGCATGTGTGTGAGTGTATAGTAATGTGTGTGTGTGTGTTAAGACAGTGAGCCAAGGCCATGATGAATCTCACCTTTCCCTTCAGTTATACAGGAGGACATACAGAGAGAGACTAAGGGTGATCTACTCCTCCTTAATCTTTCTTTCTCCCTCTTCTTCCCTTCCCACCTACATTGTCTTCATCTCCCTCTTTCTTTATACTTCATACAAAAGGTAAAAAAAAAAATTAAACTGATATAGCGTAGATGAAAGTGGAGAATCATCACAAAGACAAGAGACGTGGAAGAGAGTAAGAAAAAGAGGAAAAGGTAAGGAAGACAGGAGGAGACAAAAAATAAGAAAGGCCAGAGAAGCAAAGGAATTAAAAGATGAGTTGTAAAAAAAAAAGATGAAGTGGAATTTTTGCGGAGGAGAGAAATACAAAGAACATACAAAATGAAGAGGATTCAGCAGAAATAAACATGGAGAGGTTGAGAAAGAGGAAAGCAGAAGGAAAGAAGAGATAAGAGGGGAAGACGTGTTGAATGGAAAAGTGAAGAAGGAAGCATGAGATAAAGGTAAACTACAATTTCTGCCATACGTTTATGATATGAGGAGGAGGAGCAGGAGAGACAGCTGAAAAAATCATGAAGTAGAGAAAGAAACAAGATAAAAAATAAAGGACGAGAGAGGTGAAAATAAATGAAGAGGAGGAACGACCATAGAGAGGAGAGGGGCTCTGTATATCAGTTTTACTACTGTGTGTTTGTACAGGAATGACTACGGCTAATTAATGTCTAGGAAACACTATTACAAGCTCCTGCAGTTTTATGTTCTGCTGTATTTCTCCCTCTGCGTCCCTCTTTTTCACTCCGCTTCCTCTCTTCCCCTCATCCACCGCCACCCTAGTCTGTTTTTACCCTTTTTTTCCTTTTTTGTGACAGACAGCTAGGAGTCACCCAGCTTCGGCAATGAACAACAGGCAGACAGATGGAAAAGAAATTTCATATAAACAAGAAGGTTAGACAGGCAGCCACAGTCTCCAAACCGTAGGGCCAATTTTATACCAAATATAAAATACAAATTAGGTGCATTTGCCTTAGCTAAGTCAGAAAGTCAAAAAACATATTCAGCAGAAAAATGGAAAAACATAGTCCTTCTAGAGCTGTTTAGATTTGACTGTGTTGTTTATCTTCTACAGTGACAGTTGAAGTCTGCATTATTTTATGTGAAGGAAAAAAAAAACCAGACTGGATTATAATGAAGCAAGCAAATGAAGAGTTATAGTATGTATGGGAGTGTTGGTGCAAATGTCATCTTAAGCAGGTTTTGGTGGACAGAGGTTGTTGTGCAATAAGCCTGGAGTAGCCATGGAAACCCTGTGATAATTCATGAAAAAGTACATTTCTTTGTCCATTCGTCACATGATTTATATATCTCTAGAAACACTTTCCACATCTGTCCGCCAAAAAAACTTCATTCTGAGGACATGTGATTGAATTTCCACTGTGCTTTCCAAATTTGATAAATCATAATTTAGAAATCAAAATTAAAACTGGATGCTCAGCCTCTACAGAAAGGGGAAAGATGCACTGAATTTTCAACAGACTGAAGAACACAGACAGGAAAAGCTCCACAAGGGGAATCAACACGGGCTGGAAATTCAAGCCAATGTGGAAGTTTCCTACTGAGCAATAATGACAACATCTCTCTGCTGGCTCCAAGGAATCATGGCTTCAACTGAGAAATATCCAGAAAACGTCAACTACTCTCTTACAAGTCAATCACTGTTATCCAGGAGTTATTATAGTCCCATTATCATTATGTGAACCATCTAATATGTGTACTGGTAGTGCTTCTATAAATTGCTGCTCCCTTTGAGGTAATGGAAAGCTTTGATTGACAGCTATGAGTGACACTCTACTTATCTGATGAGTATGATTTTCCTGGGGTGATTAAATCAGCCTGTATATCTGAGGAAGTTATGCTTAAAGGCCAATTCATGCACTGGGTTAAAGACGTATATGGACGGAACACATGCTGTGTCACAACCTCCAAACATAAACTCATCATCGGCGGGGGAACACACTCTGAGTGAGTAGTCCAAACTTTACCTGGATATATTTGTAGCTTTTTAGCCAAACTTCTCATTATAGAAAAGGTAAAATAGTCTTTAATCCGCTTCCTGTGATTATCTCAAACAGTCTGATCTCCTCTCTGCTCCTCCTCCTCCTCCTCCTCTTCGTTGACCTTTCTCTCTCCTAATTTTCTCCTCTATTCACACCCAAGCAAATACAAGTCACTGACTTTCCTGTTTACCCTGGAGTCTCTGTGCTTTATGTCCTTGCAGGTCTTCCCTGGTTTTGACACTGCTGTCGCCATCACCATCTCTCACTTGTCTATCTGTGATCCAGCCCCTTCTACCTCCAGCATCATCACTCTTCTATTCATCCACTTTGGTTTGACTCCCCTACCATCCCTATCGCCATCACCCATCTACCCATTTACTTTGGTCCTGTTCCCCTCCTTCCTCCAACTTTACGCCTCATTTTTCCCTTTGCAGTCGACCTGATCCTCTTCTGCGTTCAGCATCACCTCTCATCTATCCATCAGGTATAGGGTCCTGCTCCTCCTGCCTCCATCGTCGTCACACATTAATCCATATAGCTGTGGTAGTGTTCATTATACAGTTACATAGATGTTAGAGGTCTCTTTTTGTGTGTACTAAAACTTGTAGTGGTAGTACATCCACAGCCAATTTCTGTAATTATTTTAGCAGTGTTTAAAGTTATGGGTTTGTGTTAATTGTGGATAATTATACACCAGCTGTTAGACTTCCTAATAGTTGTAGTTCAGTTTCCTGTGCATCCATGTGTCTACCCCTATTTCCCAATTTTTCTTTCTTTCTCTCACTCTTTCTCTTGCTCTACACTCTCTTTAACCCCAACTGGTCAAGACAGGCGTCCATCCTCCAGGAGTCAGTCTCTGCTCTAGGTTTCTGCCTGTTAAAATGAATTTTTTTCTCGCCACTGTCAAATGTTTGCTCCTCAAGGATTCTGTTGAGTTTGTGTAAAATTAGATTTAGAGTCTGGTTTAGACCAGCTCTATATGTAAAGTGTGTTGACATTATTTATGTTATGATTTGGCGCTTTAAAGATAACATTTCATTGAACACTGATCCACAATCTTTAACAGGGAGTCTGGTTCTAAATGACGTTCTATAAATTAACCAGTTCTGATTGTCAGTCAGTGCTTTTATAATTGATCAAATAGCTCTGAAAGGTATCATGTTCCAGTGTTGTTATTATTATAGCTGTAGTGTGGACGCTAACACCCACTTGATTTAAGAGATACTTAGAATACTAAGTATACTATATCACTAAGTATACTAAGCCTCAGTCTTTCCCCAACTTGATTGTCTGTATCCAAATATGTTCAGGAGAGTCAAATAAGGATAGCCAAATAGTGATATTGCTTATCAATGACCTTTGTTTGTAACATTCAGTGGACCTCATCACATGAACTAATAAATCATACCTTATGACTTAAAAAATTGTACTATGAGGTTGACAATTTCTCAAGGAGTATTTCTTACGGTGTAGTCATACCTGGAAAGTTGTTTGGTCTGTTTATTTGATTCAGATCCAGTGCAGAATGATTTTTTTTGTTTGGGTTGGAATGCATACTCATTGCACTTTTTTCTAGTGGACCACAATTTGGAAACAGAACCATGCTTGTAACGAATTGTGCTGGCATTGGACAGAAAGTCGGGCACAGGGTGAATAAGAAATGGCGGTTTTGCAATACTGGCATCTGACCAAATGTTAATAAGACATTCTGTCTCTTCATTGCTCTATATCTGTCCATGGCTCATCTAGGTGGTCTTGGCCCACCTGTTTGGTTCGATTAAACTGTCTGCATATTTGTATTCACGCCTAAAAAAAAGTCCAGACCTTCCAAGGTAACGAATTATGGTCCATTTTAAAACATACCAAATTAAGTATGTCCTTACTTAGCAGTGTCATTGTTAAAGTAACTTTGTTAATCTAACTAGCCTTAATAATAACAAGGAAAGCTTCAACCATCACCTTCCAACTCCTAAAGCTTCACCATCTGGTCCAAACCCCTTCACTTCTAATTTGAAACATCCCGAGATGATGAATAAACTAAGCTGGAGGATTCAAATGGGATATTTAACACAGATGTTACACTGGCTATATCTACTTCCGTCATACATATGAAGGGATGGGAATTGATAAGAGTTTGCCAGTTCCATTATTAATTTTTCTTCTAGATCCCATTACTAACTAAAGAGTAGCAGTGGACTTGTTTGCATTGATTGTCTTTTACATTTTCATCTCTACACAGAAAATATAACATATATATTATGCATAAAAAACAGTACCGATTGCCATTTCTGAGTTGGCAATCAGAAACGTTAAGAGTTTGCTGTTGTGCATCTTATTTTTCTTGTCCCTACATTTGTAAACTTTTATTTGAGAGGTAGGATACTTCTTGCCCCCCTTCCAAGAACCAGACCTGAATGACGCGCTGGTGTTTGCTCTGCTGCTAAATTCACAAGCTAAGAAGCGGCTAACGGCTATCGAGTGCTAAGCTGTGCGGCCCGGCTGTGAAGGACTTCTGGATCAGGTCTCCATTGGACTT
>JAPTHA010000007.1:2331750-2344642 GCA_029814585.1 Gymnapogon annona
ATCAGCAATATTAATAAATTTGACATCACATATTATCTGTGAAAACACTAGCCACTAACACAGAGAAGAAAGGTGAGTCAGCGATCCCACCGTTTTTCCACCGCTGACCATTGACCACAACCAAGACAAAGATTACCAGAGATGAGACAGGCTGGACTTTAACTGACCGGAACGATTTCAAAATCAAACGGCTGAAGACACAGGGCAGAAATATAGTGTGACTTCTAACTTGCGCATCTGAAACACCCCAAGCATAGCGGTGTTTGCTCTCAAAACAACAACGGCCCATTTTTCACCATCCCACAAACGTTATCACTGCTGAGAGTCTTCCGCCTGAAGTGTAGCTCGCACATGATGCATACTGAAGTGTAGTTCGACATCTTTCTGGTTGCATTATGTTTGTTTACTGGATGCTCATTTACAAATTCCCCCAGCAAGAGGGTTGCACACACATTCCCTTGCACCCCTTTGTTGTGGAAAAAAGGTGTTCACAGCATTCCAGAATCATGATTCCACCTTTATCACTGCTCTGTTACCACTTCCAGAGGCATTACAGAGCCACCATTGCATTGACATCGTTCCTGATTAAAGGTAAAATATTCCTGCAACAGAAGTGCAGAACTGAAGTAAAAATCCGGCTACTACCTATGAACTCAAGTCTGTATAAAAATAGTACATTTGAGTAATATTTTATAAATAATGAATTGTTGCAAGAACATATTATTTTACAGTGTATTGCACATAACTCACACCTGCAGGATTAGTGTATATTTTGGGAGTGATTATATGACGATTTCTTTAAGCTTTTTCCCTTCTGGGGTCGCCACAGCGAATCCAATTCGCATATTTGATTTGGCAGGAGTTTTTACGTCAGGTGCCCTTCCTGACTGAACACTCATCCCGGGAATTGAACCCAGGTCCCCTGTGCACCAGCCCGGTGCCTTACCAACTGAGCTATCCAGCCAGGTTTGAGAGTGATTATATGAGGATGGATAATAGTATATTGTATGTATAGTTGTGAGGTAGTGTATGATAGTGTTAAACATACTGCCAGGTCTTGTTGCATTATACTCTAAGGAGTTACGATGTGTGTGTGCACTGTCTAAACTCACATTTTATCAGAGTTGAGGCAGGACAATTGCTGGAGGTAACCAACTGTCAGACTAAATGAAACCATGTGTACAAAGAGAGGAACACTATCAAGCAGCAGGAAAGGCAACTACACTGTCAAGTTCAGATTTGGTGACATGGGCATTAGTTTTGACATATAAGCAACTGCTCCCGTGGAAGAAGGTACATTTGTACCAGTGCAATATTTAACTTGGATTTTGAGATCAATCTAGGACTAAGCAGCAAGCTCATAAAGGAAATGAGTAATATTAAAACAGATACTTCAAAGATAGAATGAAGTGAGTGATAGGAGAAAAAATGGACGTGGACAGGATACGTTAAGAACAAACATATGTACAGTATTGGAACCCATAATGACAAACAAGCATCAGAAGTGATACAATTAACTCATTAATCATCTTTAACTTTAATCTTACCCCATCCAACATTAATCACCACACCTCATTAACAGAACTACATATGCCATAATAAGCTCATTAATTATAAAAAATAACCTAAAAGTCTTAATACTTCCTGTCTTCACATAAGTAATTCAATGATACTGTTGGTACATAACTTGAAAATTTGATGTACAACACATCTCGGAAGCATCAAGTACAGGTGGTCCCCGGGTTATGGCATACTCAACTTACGTCAATTTGACTTTACGTCGCTTGAGTCTACTATACGGCGCACGGGTCGTAGAGATCTGGGAGGAAAGAGGAAGATTTCCTTCCAGACGGGCATCTCCAAGTACTAAACCAAAGTAGAACCCGTACCTTCAACGTCTACAGAAGACCCTGCACCTGCTCTCACAGCCTCCCCTCCTCCTCCTCCAGCAGTGATAGCAAGTACAGTACAGCATCATATTTTTTATTGTAATTTATTTTATTGAATTAATAAAAAGTATAAGACGTGTACAGTATTTGGCTATTTATTCAAACATTTAGGGGTTATTTGGGGTGTATTAAAGGGTTAATTTCGGGTTACATCACCGACGTAGGAACGGAACTCGGACGTAACCTGAGGACCACCTGTATGTCATATGTGTTATGTTGTACTCAAAAATGTACAAACAGATAAGCATTGCATAAGCAACTGTGGCTAAGAATAAATAATCCAGAATGCAGACATACTGTACTGGGGGCAGCAAGGGCACAAGTAACACCATCGTACCAATCAGTACCCCCCTCACCATTTGGTACAAGCATTACTTACGGTACAGCTCCTTTGACATTTTCAAATGACATTTTTGGATGACTCACATTCATATTAGAGCTTTGTAAGACAACTGATTTTATAACTTCTACTGTTATTGGTTGGAGACAGACACGGAGCCCAGTAGAAGCTGGTGTTCTGACATTTGAACGTATCAACCAGAAGCCCCAGCTTACAGCCAGCCAGCACTGTGCACTGCACCCAGCCTCTTTGACTTAAACAGAACTTGGATCGATTTCTGAGTAAGGTTCTCCACCAGCTCCCAGTTCCATATAAATTTAAGGTAACTGGGGTCTGAAAACACTAGGGCACACACCTGGACTCCGGCCAGGATCTGCGTCCAGCTTGAGATGGGATCTGCTTCCAAACCTTACTGTGAACTATGACTCGAGTACCTGAATACAAACCAAACCGTGGATTAACTGTACCACTGTATCCCTATACTGTACATCATCTGCCTTTTCAATGGCAATTTAATGGCAGAAAGAAAATGCAGAATTTACAGCAACATGTGATTCAAACAAAACGTGTGTGGACAATAGCATGGATTAATAACAGAGCAAACAGGTGCTGCAGTACTTAATCTTACCAGAAGATTAGACATTAAGATTAGCCGAGATTAATGTCTTCAAACCCAATCTGCACCAGTTCAGTCTTGTTTTCATTCTAACACTTTGATATTCTTTATGAATGGAAAGTGCTTTAAAATAATTTATTTATCATTATTAGTCCAGATTGGTGATGGTATTATTATTATTATATCTATATTCATATAACTTATAGAATGTTGTTACTAGTTGTTTACAGAACTGTTTTACATGATGTTGTTGACGCACAGTTAATAAGTAAAGCGTTGTACTATTCCTATAAACATCATCAGAAACAATGACCTACATTTACAATTTTAACCTTAGTGTTGCAATGTTAGTGTTACAATCTTAGTGTTGTACCATTCCTATAAATATCTTCATCAGAAACATTTACCATCTTAATTTTAACTGTTCCAATAAAACATATTCATTTCTTCACAATAGACTATTCTCTCCATTTCTTAGCGTTTCTCTTCATTTGTACTGCTTCCAGTACATGTTTGTGTAAGTAATGCATTATGCCCAATCAGATTTCAGACTCGATGTGTTACCAGGGTTAATCGAATCTGCCCTGGGCCTTCAAAATGAGTAGTGAAGGCTCATGTGTTGGGTTTCTGTAAATGATCTTGATAGCCTTGTTTCAAGCAGCTCTATATATGCCATGAGATAACTTTTGTTATGATTTGGTGCGATATAAATACAATTTGATTTGATTTGACTGGCTTTGATCTAGCTTAAATTGTATAACATCAAGAGGACTGTCTCTATTAAAATCAGATTTCACTTTCACATCACAGGTTACAGCTAACAAATCCCAAATGTTGTCAGCAGATATTCTTCTTCTGATTGGATTTTAAGGGTAAAACTTATTTTCATATAGCTTTGGCAATATTTTTTTTTATTAATGTCGATTAAGCTCATTTAACTAAATTGACCTAATAATAGGTCTGAGGTAGTATTTTTACATGCTCAAAAACTGCTGATGAAAGACAAATGTATTTGCATTACTTTTAAGGTAGAATTTTCACACATTTTCTCAACAATGGCTGATGAAAGAGAGGACAATGATTTTGGTCTCGGACATACTTAAAAATTCATTTTCAAGTTTACTTTTCGTGAAAAGCCAGACATTGTGAGGAGAGGTCGGCCAATCCAGACGCTAGCTAGCTGGTCAATGAGACATTAGCAGTTGTATTCCAGGCACAAGTTTACATTCTTTTAAGAGCAGAGAATACAACGAGGCAGACGTCATAAAATGGACTTAATTGACGGAACTGAAACACACAATCAAAGTTTTTCTGTTCAAATAAAGGCTCTGTATAGAATTAATGAGTATCACTGGCAGGTGAGTAGGCAACTCTGGTGAGTATAGGCAACGATGGTTTTCATTTAAATAGTTTATGTTAATGTTATGTTGATTCTGAACTGCTCCAGATGATGCACATGCATCTGGGATTGTAGTGTGGACATCTGGAGTTGTACTATCTGGGTTTCTTGCTTTAATACTTTAACCTAGTTATGTTGAGTTTACATATAGTGTTAGCAGTTTCTCTAACTGTGACATCACAGTAGTGGTATTAAGAGCGTTCGATTGTAAAAGTGCAAAGTCTACCACTGGTTGATAGCAATATCACAGATGAGTGTGAAGTTCTATGGAGACGACAAACCTTGATGTGAAGTGTTGACGAAATTAAAAATGAATTATAAATTAAAATGCTGAACCTGAAAATAGATTTGATTCAGCAAGCAATTCTGACATGTCTGATATATATCTGTCAATTGTTGCCAAGACTGGGCAGCACCCTTTGGATTATTAGACATTGCCATCACAATTTATTTTCAACACTTTCAAATACACCAACCCACGTTTTCATTTTCAGTGCATAGTTTAGTGTCAGCCAAAACCATTTACAGTAAGACAAACCATCAGAAGGTTGACTACTGCATGCTGGGAACACCAAGTTGCCTGGGGAGCTAATTAATTGGCCGAGTATGACACTGCCGAGAGCACTGTGTCTGACAGAGGACTTAAAGGGGACTATTTTCTGAAATGTGCAACACGTCAGGCCAAAGGAAAGAGTCGGATCCTGACACCAGACGCAGGTGGGGAAGAAAACCTTATGTCAGCTATTTTAACCAGTTCACAGGGCGCCAAAAACAGAGCAGTGCTGTTAAACTAAGGCAAACAGCAGCACAGAAACCCAGTTTAAATGCTGAAGAAGGCCAGGTAAAAGCACTTGTTTCTGCTCAAGGACTAATCGTGTCCACTAGATAAATACCTATTTCAGAGTCTGTGTACTCTCAAAGCAAGTTTAGTGGATCCTATTTACACCTTTCCCACTTTTTTACTCATTTTCCCAAGTGAGAATGCTGCTATTACTGAAGGTATGCACACAAAACTATGTGATGATTGAGGGCCACATTATGAAGCAGGTTATATAGACTTTGCAAAGCAACTTCTAAGTCAGTTCTGGATTTTCAGTGTCTTGTTGACGGTCCGCTTTTTACCAGGGTATATTACCACACTAATGTCTGCTACACAGGAATAACATACTCCACAGCATATTATCTTCAATGAAGTTGACAAACAAAAGCTTCGCTAATTGACCTCTGGATACACGAGTAATGCTCCGAAAGTAGGAGTGTCAAACTCATTTTAGTCCAGGGACCATACAGCCCAATATGATGTCAAGTAGGCCAGCAAAGTACAATAAGAAAAAAAGTAAAAATGTCAAAATGAAAATGTTTACATCTATAAAGGTTAATTAAAAAATCTGAATAATTTGATGAAAATTTTAAGACCAGCTGAAAATTTGCAAGAATTTACATTTTGCCTTGTTGTATCTTAAGAAGGTTTGAAGTAGCTTCAAAATTAAAAAAGAAGCAATGTGAGTGAAACAAACAAAAAAAGCATTGAATAAGCAATTTATTGTAAACAACAATTAACAATTAAAACAACAACAATTAAAATTGTGGCACAACAACTTAATGATCACATGACCTCTAACAATTTATTTGAATTCCTGCAGTCTGGTTTCAGGGCACCCCACTCGACTGAAATGACCCTTGCAAAAGTGATCAATGATCTTTTATTACCTATGGACGATGATCCCTCATCAGTGCTACTACTACTCGACCTCAGCGTTGCCTTCGACACTGTTGATCATGACAATATTACGCCTTTGAACGGGTATTGGTGTTACCTGCTTGGCACTTTGCTGGTTCAAATCTTATCTTCTGGATCGGACACATTATGTACTTCAGGATAATGTGACCTCTGAACGTCAGCGTTACCTGCGGAGTCCAACAAGGTTTGGTGCTAGGCCCTTTTCTGTTAAGCATCTACATGCTGCCGCTCGGGGACATCATGCACAAATACAACATTAGCTTTCATTGTTATGCCAATGACACTCAGCTATATGTACCACTGAAGTTAACTGATCCACATGACTGCTCCAATCTCAAAGCGTGCCTCCAGACTTCCAGACATGATTAAACGGTGAATGTCATGTAACTTTCTGCTGCTTAACCCTGACAAAACTGAGATGCTGATTATTGGTCCAGCTAAACATAGCCACTTCTTTAAGGACACTACTCTGAGTTTTGATAACACCACCAATACTCAAAGTAGCTCAGCTAAAAATCTCAGTGTTATATTTGAGCCCACTCTTTCTTTTGAAAAGCAGATCAAGAACATTACAAAGATCGCTGTCTTTCATCTTCGCAGCATCGCAAAGATACGTCCCATCTTATCCGCTCGTGACGCAGAGGCCATAGTCTATGCGTTTAGACTTAGACTTCCTTTATTGTCATTACACAGACACACACAATGATAATGATAATGGTAACGAAATGTCACCACGTCTCGAACGAAATGTTTACCACATCTCGCCTCGACTATTGTAATGTGCTGTTTTCAGGTCTTCAGGTTTTCAGGCATCAAAAGCCTGCAATTAGTGGAAAATGCTGCAGCACGACTTATGACAAGGACGCGTAAATTTGATCACATTACTCCTATACTGGCTGAGATGCATTGGCTTCCGGTACACTTCAGATGAGACTTCAAGGTTTTATTACTCACTTATAAAATATTACTCACTACTACTCCTTAGAATTTAGTTCATTTAGGTGACTGCCATTCTATCCCTCACCACTTAGTAATAAGACATCCCTGGACTATTTCACTGCCGCTCTCTCTCTCTCTCCACCCCCTCTCCTTGTAGGAGAGGGGGGTAGGTAATCGACGTCCAATCAGTGGCAGCTGAGAGTTGGACTGCCCTCGGACTGCAAAGGACAACATCTGAGTCGGACTACCTCCTTGAGATGCTGCTATGGAGGTTTCTGCTTCGTCTGACCGCCCCAACGCCTGAAGAAGATCCACTCTCCCGAAGCAGATACAGCTGAAACTGACTTTTATGATTTTGACTTCATTGTGCTTAGATTTATACACTGTCATAATGTTCCCCACTCGACATCCATTGCAGCCGGGTCATCCTGGAAGGGGGATTCCCCTCTCCTGTGGTCCCTTCTCAAGGGACCACAGGAGAGGGGGTGTTGTGTGACTAAGTGCTATACAAATAAACTTGATTTGATTTGATTAAACGGAAATAAGGAAGCAAGGAGTCTGACATTTTCATTAACTATTACTTGACTCTTTACAAGGGATGTTTTTTTAATGACTAATCAACCATCTCTTCAGGCAGAATGTATCTTTTCTGAACAAACATTGTTTCGCCAATAACAAAAAAAAAAAAAGACAGTATGTCTGTTAATTTAATAGATGACAAATACATATTCCAGTTTAAAATTCAAAAGTTAGGAAGACTTCATGTTTGTTTTTCTCTGTGTCTGTCTGTCCTCGATCGTCCAAATTTGTCTGACTGGCTGCATCCCATTTGTCATTCTGTCCATCAGTCTGTCTGCCTGCAAGCTTGCCATCTGTCTTGCTGTCTGTCTGACTGCTTGACTTTTTGCCTTTCTGCCCGTCTACCCATTTGCCTGCCATCTGTTTGTCTGTCTGCAAGTATGTCATCCCTCTGCTTGGCTCGGCCTGTCTGTCTGTCTGTCTGTCTGTCTGTCTGTGTGTTTCACCATTTTTCTGTGCTCTCCCTGTGCCAGCCGGACAGATGACGGTGCATTTGCTTCAACAGAGACACCGTTGTGGTTTGGTGTCGTTTTTGCAGCACTTTGCAGCACTTAAGGTCAGCGCACAACAACGGTTGCCATGATGGTGATCTATTATTAAGAGACTGTAGCTGCTGAAACCCAGCAGGCAGCACACACGCACATGCACATGTGTGCACACACACACAAAAAGCGCTCTGTGTAGATGAGTAGGCAGTCTGTGCTGTCAGGAAAATCAGACAGATCCATCAACAATAAACAGACTTTAAGAGACTGCTGTAACATCTGGACACACAAACACAGAGTCAGATAAAGATAAATGTTTACATTTTATGTACAAAGCACGACTATATGAAAAGGACAGCCATATTGCAAATGATGAGGGCAATCTGCAGATAGATAGCTCCACACACACTAAACAAAGAGAGGCATCAACACTAACAATCTGTGGAAAGGATACTGTTTGCCAATCAGCACACACGCAGCTGGCCGGTGTTCAGAGCTCCTTGAGGAGCCACAGGTCAGTCAGTTTGATAACGAATCCCTGCATATAAATTGCTTCATAACACACCATCTCTCTGAGGCAAAGCTGCCTCAGTGTGTATGTGATGGGAGGAGGTTGGCATATCAGTGCCTTTAAGATACTGTATGTGTGTTTATTCCTGAGCCTGTGTGTAATATAAATTGAACAAGTAATAAAGCCAGTGCACAAGTATGCAATATGCTTTCTTTCAAAAATCCTACCTCCAAATGTCTACCAATCATAAAACATCAATGTTTTTCTAGATATACAAAATTGGACGAATGTCCATGGATCTCACTGGCAAGTTCTGCGAAGAATCAATAACAATTTAAACTGGAAGACTGTCAGATTCTGTTGCTATATTAAGAGTCCTGTGGTCTTGTTGCAGGAGATAAATCTCTTATTAGAAGTGGGTGGTGCTTTCACTGGAGGAGAACTCGACAAATTAAATGAAAGTCTGTGACTTCCTATAAATGCTCAATAATAAATATATTGATATCCCTAACCATTTCCAAGTTATAATCCACGAAGGGCAATTAAAGCCTGATATCAGTAAAGGCAAACTGAATATTTCAAAATTAATCACCTTGCCCTAAAGGCAAGTTGCCTTTCATCTCTGTCCCTAAATGGATAAAAGGTAAATAGAATAGAATTTAAAAATAGTGAAATATAATACATTTCCAAATATTTACAATTACACACAATATACTGCAACAATAACAGTCAGTAACACATTCACATCTATAGGGGATTTAGACTGACCACACTTAACCCAAGGTTGTTGTCTTTGGACAGTGTGAGGAAGCAGATCCTGGGGAACCTCGGCATGAGGACAAGAAGCAAATTCCAGTAGAAGCCAGAATCAAAAAGAAACAAGAAATCCATCTACTTTTTAAATACATTCTACGAAATTGAACTTATTGAATTGAATGTTTCTTTCAGTGCTTTCTCCTCACTGACCCTTCATCACTCTGGTTTTCAGCTTCGATCTCACACTCTTCCTCTGACCAGGGAATGAAGCATTTATTCTCTTCTTCAAATCCACCAGCCCATCATTTTTACCCACCTCTCCCTCGATCGCCCTTCTCCTCAGTGTCTCTCCCACACCTGTCACTCTACCAGCATCCCCAACTCCCCTCTTCCACTTCATTTTCATCACACTGACACTGAATATTTCCTTTTATTCAAGCGCAGAATGACAGGCCAGTGGGAATGGGATGGACAGGAGAGAGATACTGTGTGTGTGCGTGTGTGTGTGTGTGTGTGTGTGTGTGTGTGTGTGTGTGGTCAGTACTGTGCTAATGTTGAGTGAGGCAGCAACAGCTAGAAGGCATGCAGGGAAGACTGCAACAGACACACACAAGACCAAGCTGATTTCCACTCTCTTCCCTTCAGTGTTTTCCCCTACCACCACCCCCTACCCAAACACACACACACACACACACACACATACACGTTCTCAAAAACACAGAGCTATTTTTGGACTCAGTCGCTAGAGAGAAGATAGGCAAAAGAGAGGAGTTTCATGGAGATGCGTTTGACAGGTATGTGGGGAAAGAGCAAGACAAAAAAGAAGAATCACAACCATTTCTAAAGTAAGGTTGAGAGACCTGGCTTAGAAAAGACACGAGTCAGAAAGAGAACAGAGAGACAGACATAGACAGATGAGACCGAGAAGAAAGGAGCGAGCGTCAAGAGAGAGAGATAGAGAGAGATGGGAGAAATAGGACAACTATTATGAATGAGCTGAATGAATCAAATGTAAAGACTGTGAATTTGTGTTGTTTAGCTCTATTTCAAACTCAACAACACCACAAATAATGCACACACACACACACACACACACACACTGTAAAGATGCATGTGTCTGACAAATTTGAGCCAGATCATGCAAAAGTGTCAAAAGAAAAATCATGTCAAAAGTTTAGTTTCACCGATCATTTCTCAAATAGGCAAAAATTTTTAGTTTAAGAACTCATATTTTTTGGAAGTGTTTACAAAGTTTCAGTATGAGAAGTTCTGAGCCTTCTAATCAATATAAAATAAAAACTAAAAAAGGCAGAAGTATTATATTATATACATATATGTGTGTGCGTACACACACATACACAATGAACCTTAATAATACAATTTTTTCTTGCTTGTATGAGATATTTAAAACCTGTGAGTCTTTAGGAACTAATCATTCGACTATATAAAAAGATTACATGCCATCGAATCATTTGTAAAATAAATATAATAATCTAATATACTGTATATAAGCTAATATATATTAGTTATACATTTCACTTCAGTTGTAACCTGTGTTAAATAAAAGTTCATTAGCATATATATAGTGTTTTCCTACTGTTGCCCGTGTCACAGCATATTAGTGTTCATAAAAACTCACCATTTCAAGATTTTTCTAATATACATCACTATTGTGGTTTAACATTATAGTTAATGCCCTATTTTATATGAAAAAAAACCATTATGTTCATTTTGAGTCTCTGTATTTCTCTGACTAAGTATTTTTACCCCAAAATTGTATTTCTCTAATTGGAACGTATTCATACATGTGTTAAACATAGAGATGAGTTATTTAGTTCCCAGCACAGAGCTTATTGAACAAGAAACGTTTCCCTGTGTCAACGCTTGATCTGGCCCATTTTAGACATATTTTAGACACTCATCAAATACACTCATCATCATCATTGTGCAGAAAAAAGAAGGCTAAACCTCCTCACAACAGTCACGCAAGAAAGACACACACAAACATTAGTCTTGATCAGTGGGTGAACTTAAAAAAAAAAGGTAGAAACAAGTCATCTAATAACCTGACAATAGAAGAGATCCTTCCACTACTTCTCAGGTACAAATGTAAACAATTCCTAAAACATGGCACTTGTTCTTTATCCAAATAAAAATTCCAGGCTTTTTCAGAACAGCATTTTTTTACCCAAGGCTTTGATTTTATGTACCTACATAGTTGTGTTCCTACTTTTATGGCTGAGATTACCTGTTGTGTGTAGCACAAAAGTTCATTTTAGCAAATGTATGAATAAATGAATGCATAATTTGCAGTAAATTATATTTTACTGACAGAAACAATTTCAAAACCTGAGAATCACAAACATGTATAGATATCACACAAACAAGTTTCACTAGAATCATTCTAGTACCAACTGGTTAGTGAAATCACATCATGTTCAATTGTTTTCCTCGTATCTTTCTTATTGTATAAGATGATGCGTCTTTGAGTAAACAAAAAAATGTTATGAGAAAATATTTTTTCTTTGCTTTATTAAGACTTAAACACAAATGAAAGACTTCTCAGAAGTCTGAAAAACAGTGTTTCAGAATTCCATACTTTTTATGACTTTGAAGATCTGCGCAAGAGCTCTGTAATATGACAAATGAGAAAAGGATCCACGGCATTCCTGACATGAGCATGATAAAGAGGAAGTATTGAGATTCTTGAGTTTCCAAAGTGTGTGGTTTGATTCAAAGATATGGACTTGGACATCAGTCAGACTGCAGCAGTAAATCTGCTAGACTGTAAAGCTATTGAGTTTAAATAACTTACCTCCATTTTTGTCTCTGGAATCTGAAATACTTGACATTTTTAGAAATAGTAATTAATAATGTTAAAATTTTAAAGCAAAAAATCTTACATTGTCTAAATCTTTTTCAGTACAACAGACAAATTCGGCTGAACTGATAGTTACAATATGCCTACATATCTTTTTAAAAAGGAAATAAATAGACATAGCAGGTCCACTTTCCCCATCAATGTGAATATCTTTTTGACAATCAGACCCATTTTCATATTAATTTTACATGTCACCATGGACTGTAAAACCTGACACAATTAATGAACTTTCAAATAACATTTAAGACATAATCAACACATAACTGGCTGATAAGTGAAAGCATGATTCGTAAAAATGTGTCATTTTTTTTAACTCTATTGTTCTCTAAAGTGAGATTCCAGCAGTCAGGGGCAGAAGAACCAATGGTTTATTATGTTCACTGTTTTAACCTCAACTGAATACATTAGCTACTGTGCACATCAATGCTTTGACATAGTATGAGCAGAAACAAAAAGCAGGGAAGCAAATGAAAAGGCGATGGAGAAAAAAAAACTGTGGCATCATCTGTTCATTACTTCTCAGCCAGTAACGACAATGTTCTACTCACAGCCTCACTCAAAAATACACACATCTACACACACAATCATCTCCTGACTGACTGGAAGTCTCAAAGCCACTTAAGAGCAGTCATGAGTCACTCTCTGATGCTGATATCGCCATCCGCATTCCCATCAACCCTCAGCCCCATGCCCCCC
>JAPTHA010000007.1:2377031-2395980 GCA_029814585.1 Gymnapogon annona
CACTAGTACAGATGACGACAGAAGAAACCCTTGCTACGATGGATTTTTCCTGTACGACTGAGAGCCTTCACAAGCATTTGTTCGAACTGTGAAACGTTCAGGTACCGAGGTTTGACTGTACATAAATGTTATGTGTAATGCCGTTTCATGGAATTTTCCTCTACTGTGAATTTTTGCGGTATTTAAAATTTCTTTGACATTTCCAATATTTTCATTATTTTTGAGAAAAAATCATCATTGTGTAGCCTAAAAAGAGAAAAAAAAACATTTAAAAGGTGTTTTGTAACACATATAATCTACATGCAAAGTACCTGTTCGTACGGGTAAAGGATACTTGTGTTGGTAAATCCAAGATGGCCGTTTGTCGTACGTTAGTCGTACTGGACTGGCTTGGTCCAGCTGTGTATAAATGTACATAGGTGTTGTATTTCCATAAATATTTGACATAAAAGTGTTTCCATATAACAGTGTGTGAAAGGGTGATACAGTGTAGAGAGGGTTGACAACAGTGGGGGCGGGGCTTCGTAAAGGCTTTATATATACACGGAAATGGCTCAGTTGGTAAGGCACCCGCCTGGTGCATAAGGGACCCGGGTTCCATTCCAGGGATGAGCATCCAGTGTAGGTCCTTGGGCAAGACCCTTCACGCTACTGCCTACCGTAGCCACAAGGGGGCGAGTGTCTCACTGTGCCGGTTAAAGTCTGGTTGTGTCAGGAAGGGCATCCAACATAAAAACTCCTGCCAAATTGAATATGTGAATTGGATTCGCGGTGGAAACCCTGGAAGGGAAAAAGACGAAAGGACTTATCATCATCAACATAACTATCTGCCCTCTATTTTTGCGATTTTTGGGGTTTTTTTTCCCCTTTTCGGTGACGGTCTTGGAAGGTAACTACAGCCATGGAACAGGGATCACTGTAACAAAAAAACAAAACAAAACAAAAAAAACAAACAAAAAAACCCTGTTGGGGTGTGAATCTGTATCACAGAACTCCACTCAATTGCTGGAACCTTTTGCGTGTCGTGCTTACATTCCACTCGGCGCTGCCTTCAGCACAACATCGTTTATGTTGTCAGTTCATTATGCAGCCTTTTGTATTTATTTTATGGAGTCTGTTCAGTTTTATATCCATTCGGCGCTTGTTTGATGTACGCGGAGCGACTATCCCATTACATTCCCGCTGCACTCAGAACAATTTCCCCCCGTCATATCGGAGTACAAATTGGGCTGGGCTCGGTTCTCTGGGCAGACATATTTTTGGCTGTGATGTGCAAAGTAAAATCAATTGTCTGTCTTTTATGCACTTTGTTATTCAAACACGGGTGTTTATTCTGTTGTTTGTTTTTTTGTCTGTTTTATGTACTGATGATTTCTTTCGGCTTTTTCCCTTTCGGGGTCGCCACAGTGAATCCAATTTGCTTATTTGATTTGGCAGGAGTTTTTATGCCGGATGCCCTTCCTGACACAACCCACTGAACGCTTTTACCGGGGATCGAACCCGGTATCCCCTATGCACCAGCCCAGTCGGTGCCTTACCAGCTAAAGAATATATAATATTGTTTACAAAATAAACCAGACTGTTACTGTACTGTCAACCTGTTTCATAAACAAGAGTCAACAGAGATATCCGTTTCTCTATTCTGTTATACAGTGGTAAATTTCTTTAGAAAGGTTATAGAAAAATTAATTTTGGAAGCACTGCAAAGGTAGCACTGCATCTTTATGGGTTAATAAACAGAAATAAACATCCCTATTTGTTCTAAAAACCTGAAAAAAAAACAAAGGAACCCAAGCTCAACATGTCTCAAAGTCTGAAAAATGTGTTTTATTATGTTTATACAGCGTATTGTTATAAGTATACATCAGTTTTTCCCATTCACAAAATTTTATAAGATATCCCTTCTGCTTATTAGGTGAAATAAATCACTAACCACGATATGACCTTCTCGTCTATGAAAAAGAAGAGCTTTGTGTTTTCAGGTGAATGCTTCCAGTGGATTATTTTGCTGTAAGAGGAGAGTTAAAGCCATGGATTTATACTTGTCTTTGTGTGTTTTATTAGTCGGGTACCACATACAAAAAAAAAAAAATATATATAGAAATAGGTGTGAAAACAACTTGGGCTGTTGGAAAAGGGGAAAATAAAGACTTGATGTAGGATTTTTAACCATTTCAAATATTCAGTGTGTGATATTTGGTGACATCTAGTGGTGAAACTGTAGATTGGCTTCAACTGAATACACTCCCACTTCCACTCATTCCCTCCGCGCCAAGGGATCACCAGGGTTCGTCCGTCTGTCTTGTTAGCAACACAACCCAAAAAATAGAGAGTAAATTCAAAGAGATTTTCAGTGCTTTTCTAGTTGATTTAATCTATTCTTGGCATTCCAGTTGAGGTCTCAACTCAGGTCCACAGTTCTGTTCTCGTACTGGATCATACCTGACACAACTCCCCCACCAGTCTTACACACTAAGCTTAAGCTAAAGCCAACCTCTGAATATATTTACCACCTAGCAGCTTTCATTTTCCATATTTCTACCTTTCTGCCCTATATTCAACTCCACAAAAAAGTATCAATGTCATGATTAACCCATAAAGACCAAGTGCTATTTTTGTCTCTGTTCCTACGTTTTTCCCTCTATTTTTAACCTTTTAAAGTGATTTCTCACTATTTATTCAATTCTGCTGAGTATTTTGCATTTTAAAAATATTTTCCTTTATTTAAATCACCAATTGCGTAGATTTCCATAAAAGCTTGTATTCAAGTAGAGGGTTAATATATCAAAAATGAAGAAAAAGTCACTTTTGCAGTAAAATACATTAAGGGAACATAAAAACAAGTGTCCATCTATGGCCATTGATCCAACTCTATGGGTTTTACCAGTGAATCAATGATATGAAGGTGACAGTTCCACGTTGACAACGGCTGAGTCTCTGCATTGTCCAAATGGTTCATATCTGATGACCATGAAAAGACGACCAACTGAATTTTACAAAATTTTCGCATATTGTATTTAACATTTTAGATCAGCAGGTGCTTTTGGATATTTATGGGTTAAAAATGACAAACTCAACTGATTAAAACTTCCAACACTTCACACATCTGTGCTTGATATTTAATATCTCCTAAACAAAACAAAACAAAAAAAAAAGGATAATGGTAGGAAGTGTCTGAAATATCTTCCTTGGTTTAAAGCCACTGTCCACCCTTTTCAATCTTCTGCTAATATTTGCTTTTCCCAATAGTGCGTCGCCTTGTGCCTCAGGAGGAACACGATTCAAATAAAAGCTCAGAGCTAGCGGAAGAGAACAGGGAGCCATGATTCATCGGCGCAAAAGGAGGCCTGGCGCCATTTCATCCACTGACGTGTAGAGGCCGAACCTACAGTGCTGCTGAAAATGACAGGAGATATGACTGTGTCTGTGAGAAAAGACAAAATGGAAAAGATATTATGGAAGGCGTTTTTGCTTGTCAGATGTTCGAAAATAGACGGCTTTGGTCAACATGCCCTTTTCCAGCCAAGGTGTGTTCACACCAGGAGAAATCAAAAGTTTATGAAGAAAAATGTGTAAAACTACCAGCATCAGTCCAGCCATACAACATAGATATATTACAAATTCTGTTAGCAATAACTTATTTCACATCATGCAATAAAAAAAAAAAAAAAAAAAAAAGTAAAATTAAGGACAAGGAACACAAATGTAAGATGGTTTCCCCCTCCCTCGTTTTCCTCAGACGTGTTGGCAAGCAGGTTAATAATGTCTTTCTGGTTTGGTTGTTTTCTGGATCTTTTTCCCCCTTCAGGGTGGCACTTGATTTCTTCTCATATAGTTGCTGTTTTTTTTTCTCTTGATGAGGTAAAAATGAGAGACTAGAGTACTGGGGTGATGAAAGAGGGTGATGGAGAAGGAAGGGATGAGGACAGGCTGCGAGGAGGAGCTCAGACGTCCACCCAGCTCTGCTCAACGATGGCCGTCACCCTCTTCTCGTACTCCCTCTTGTTTTCCTGATAGAGCTGTGCAGCCTGACTGTTGGCCGGGCTGTTGGGGTTTGGCTCGTCCAGCAATGACTGAGGACAGAAAACCAAGAACCACCGAATGAAACGGGCATCAAACAATAAAAAGGCATTTTTTAACAACAAATGGATTAAAGGTTCATTATGGAAGATTCGCACACTTAATGATTTCCAGCACCAATAGAAAATTCCGTTCAGTAGAACCAGCGCGTGTCAGTGCAGCAGAAACATTAGTACCTGTTTTGTAGGGTCGAAACGATGTTGTGGTGTCATGATTAACCGTAATTTTAAACATCCTGGTTAAATAATTGTCAAGGCTGCCAATAACCATCTCATAAAGTACAGTGGATTAAGAGTGGAACCAAATACACACCAATTTACACTTCCCACACTGAATGGGAACCGCATAACAGCAACACTGCATTCAACAATCCACAAATGAAAATGGCAGGGAAGCAAGCGGACCATCTTTTTCTTATCAAGGCAGTAGCTGAGGATCATTTTAATCATCAATTAATCTGTACATGATATTGATAACTCATGGATTCAACGGATAAACACAAAAGACTAAATTCTCAAAGCTCTATATTTAACCCAAAGTAGACAAGTCACTTCAGGTATTGTTAGTGAACAGTATCCCACTACATAGATTTGTTATGACTAGAGACTAGTAAGCTATAGTCTTTAAACAGCTCCGGTTATCAAACCAGTGTTGTGTGTTTGTTCCAGTAGTTACGATAAGCATCATTAGTCTGGTGGTCTGATAAACAGTGATAGATGAAAACATAATTACAACGATGTGTTCAACTAGACTTGAGTAATAATGGCTGGGTTTGGGCCGTGTTCCTGATGGCCATGGTTGGCCTGTTTGCCTGAAATGCAAAACGCCACAGAATTTCTCTCATATTTTTTCCCATATTCAACTTTTGTTACACAAATTGCGTTCTATGCTTTGAGCAAATAAGCCATCAGGAACATGCCATCAACCCAGCATCCGAAGCCTCAGCTGTGCAGCTCTGTGTTTTACTCTGTTACAGTACACAGCATCTGGCTCCCCTGCTGCTGCCATCATCCTCACTTGATCCCCTCCTGCCTCCAGCTTTACCCCCCATCTTTATATCCGCTGTGAACCTGTGCCTCTCCTGTCTCAGCTTCACCCCTCATCTATCCATCAACCGGGGTCCTGCTCCCCTCCTGCCTCTATCATCATTACACATTTATTCATATGGCTGTGATAGCGTTTATTACATAGTTACATAAATGGTAGAGGTGTGTATTAAAAATTATAGTACCAGTGGTACATCCATGTAGTAGTTGATGTACCACTGGTACTATAATAATTATTGTATTTGTAGTTTGAAAGGTTATGTACATTTGTTCTAGTTAAGGGTAATTCATTATATTAACACCAGCTGTTGTACTTCCTAATAATTGTAGTTCAGTTTGCTGTACATCGATGCGTTTACTCTCATTTCCCCCTTCCCAATATTTATTTTTTCCCCCTCTTTCCCTTGCTTTACCCTCTCTCTCTTTAATCACAACTGGTCAAGGCAGACGTCCATCCTCCAGGAGTCAGGGTCTACTTAAGGTTTCTGCCAGTAAAAGGAAGTTTTTCCTCACCACTGTCACCAAGTGTTTAGTTCTGGAGGATTCTGTAAAATTAGCTTGAGATTCTGGTTTAGATCAGTTCAATATGTCAAGTGCCTCGAGATAACTTCTGTTGTGATTTGGTAGCATTTAGATTACGTCTGTAATCATAGTGTTGCTGTTTAACGAAAGTAGTATTTCTTTTTTCCAACAACCTATTCTGAATCTACCAATTAAAGCGCAGCATTGTAGCTCCGTAATCATATGTGATGCAGAGCTTCTCATCTAACCAGTGCAGTCCTTTGATAATACACACATGACCACATGCAGACACAGTCAAGACTGCAGCAAGAAACGAGATCGGAAAACAAAATAAAGCAAATAAACTACCAGTGTGGTGAAAGTCAAGCCATTAACAGCAAAAGAGGAGGATGAGAGGGCATTTAATGGGAGACACTAAAACAAGGGTAGCTTGGGGTCAAGAGACCAGACTAATTCAACTGATGGAATCAGGATATTCTTCTCATTTAAACTGACTTGGCTGGATGTGGACATGACTTTTTTTTTAATGGCATTATGGGAACTTTCTGCTATAGGATTGGTTTTCGTGTTTAATACTTCAACACTCCTTTTATTATTCTTAAAATTCCACTACTGGGGGTGGAGGTAAGAGGAAAAGATGAGGGTTGAGTTTAGAGAGGGGAGTGAGAGTTGGAGGCAGAGGGGACCTGTGTTCAAATATGCTGCAGGAACTCTAGTTATTACTGCCCCCTGTGGGCGTATGATAGTAATGTTGTAATAAGTATTCCCTCTTTCCTTACTCTTATTTGCATCGTCTTTCTTGATTGAGGGAAAGAGCCAGTTATAGCATTAAAATCAGTCTACAAGATTTGGATTAAGCTAAATAAGCACTTTATTTGTTTCAAAATGTCCCATTTATGAAATTGCTGAATTTTCATTCTGATACTAAAAATTGTGAGCTACTAAATTTTTCAGCAAGGTAGCAGAACGCTACTTCAAAAAAAGCGAAACATCAAGGTCTGATGAATAGGTTTTGTGCTGATGTTTGTGGTATTTTAACATAAGCTGACTTCATTTCCAAGTTGCCTGCATCCATTATAAATGCCTGTGTATTCTTTTCACAGCTAGACATCCATTACGATGCAGATGTAGTTAGCCAGCAACAAAAGTGAAAAGCTGTCTGCAGAACACAGACCTTTAAGACTTTGATGGCAGATACAAACCTGTAATACTTGGGTCTAAATAACAGATATGCTATTTACACGATATGGACAAAAGTATTGGGATATGTTGATTTCAGGTGTTTCTTCTCTAACAGCGGTCACAGATAAAATAATGACAAATATAATATTGTTTTATATTCTGATAAGTTGGTTAGTTTTTTGCTTCCAAAACACCTCAGCGAGAGTCTTTACATTTTATACACACGCAACCATCTACATTCATATACACACACACAGAAAGAAAATATTCCTAAACCAACATTGTAAAACCACTGCTTAATTTTTCTCGCTTCAGCTATGACCTCAAAGCATGCATTTTATGTATCAATGATTTAAAAATGACATCTTTATGAGGCTGAATAGACCAAGGCTTTCTGGTAAAATTTTCAGTAAAAAAAAACAAAACAAAGGCTATGTTTAAACTATACAAAACCTCTCCTTCCATACCAAGGTATATACAGTGAAAAACCAACTCACCTGGATGGAGGTGAGTATGGATGAGACATCATATGTGGGGCTCCAGCGATTCTGAAGGATGTCTAAACATATACTGCCATCTGCATAAACTGGTGAACAAGCATAGAAAAGGATATCACACATCTGTGCCAAGGTTTTTAAATGTCTAAGATTATTTTTGGATAAAGTGCATGTGAATTCAACTCCTTAGTAACCATCACTTACAAAATGTCATTGATAAGATTTGTTTTCTTCCATTTTACTTTCATGTCTACACCACCATCAACAATAGAGAAACAAAAATATCATATACGAAAGAGCCGACACCTTGTTTGTGCTCTTTTCTTAAACAAGAAAAAAATTTCTTTATATAAAAAAAAACTATAATTCGGTAAATATACAACAGTGCATCTTTAACAGAAGTTCAACATAGGTGTCCTGTACCTTGGAATAACTCTTGAAAATTTCAGGACAAGTTGTTGAGCACAACATCTTTTTCTATACCACTGATCTTTACAGTGACACCAGCATAAGGTTAATTAGACTTAGACTTCCTTTATTGTCATTACACAGACACACACAATGAATCTGGTAACGAAATGTCATTAAAATTAAAAACTAATAAACAATAAGGCAGGTGTTTTGTATGTCATGTACCATGACTATTAACGATATTTTCTGTAAGCACAAAGGAAATCAATAATGGTCCAGTTGACGCATTTTCTGAAATGTTGTTTGAGGAGGATCTGCTGAAATATACCCTATGTGGACAGAAGGTTTCCCTCAGAGATGGTCTGATTTCTCACATTAAACTTGAAGGAAATATTGATTTTTATATCTCAAATCAGCATGAATAAGATGTAGTACGAACTGTAGCCATGATGTGTCAGGATATTTTTGTCCATATAGTTCACATATCACACTTCCTACTGTATCTGTCTACAACTTCTTAAATTAAGTCATAAAGGAAATGACTGTGATTAACTGTCTTCAGTTTAGAGGAATGGGACTATATTAATCTAATCTTACATTTTGTCCAAAAAAATAGTGATGAGTTGCTCCCGAGTTTAAAATGATAATAGTTTCAAGTGCTTACCATTTGGGTGAAACATTCTCGACACAAACCGGACTGTGGGAGGCTTGTTTGGATACTCCTCTGAAAACTCTATCAGAAGCTTAAAGGTTCCTGCAGAGACACAGAAGAAGAAACAAGGTAAGAGACGGAAGGAAATAAATGTAAAACGCAGACACACCCACCATCAGCTGAGATGAATACAGATGTTAAAGACAGAGGTGGTCTGAGAAAAGCGAGTGAAAGCGATTACAGCACTAAAATAATGCCAGCAGCTTGTCTTTCCTGGAGAAGATAATCCTTCACTGAGGAAGAGTTGTCGACTCTGCAGTTTAGTGAAGACTGCATATTGTGAAAAGGCACAATATTGTTCAGTGCACAGCTCATTTTAGTTGACAGACGAGTTACTCTTCTTTTAGCTTGTGTTGAATTGTTCGTGTTAAAATGTACCTTTTGCAGTTTTGAAAAATCTATATTCTTTTTGTCATCTAATGCACATGTTCACAAATATCTATGCTAATAAACCTCTGTGATACCTACAACCATTATTCCCACTATCTTGTCCTTACGTTTAACAATTTAATAAAATCTATAATCTTTAAGGTTATAACTCTGGTAGGTTTCTGCAAACGTGTATGTATGGATGTTTAGATCACACCTGGAAATCCCAAGACGAACAGCACAATAACAGAGGACCATCTGCACATAATAGGCTAGAAGAGAATAAATCTTTATCGTCACGGATACAGGAACAATGAAAATCAATTTTGCAGCTCTGTTTTGTTTAGCAGAAGTGAGAAGTGAAGTGTCTTGCCCAAGGACACTACGGCACATGAACAGGAGAGAGCGGGAATCGAACCGCCAACCCTTCGGTTACCAGACGACCTGCTCTACCACCCGAGCCATAGGCGCACTATACACTGTATAAATGTGCAAAAATAGTTTAAGAAAAATGTAAATACAAAAAACAACAATAGGGGAAAATTGTCTCATTCTAGTCACTGAAAAATGACTAGAATTGCAAATGAAGTCTAAATTCATACAAGATGGTGATGACTAGGTATAAAAAGTTATACTATTAGAGCACAGTATGGATGTCTTCGATTGGTCTATGTAATGCACTTTTCCCACTCATAGAAACAAAGTGATGCATTTTCTTTCATGCAAGTCTTTCCTGCTTGCAAGAAATTGACTTTGAAACCCCTTTTTACCCCATCAAAAATGACATTGCCAAAAAAACATTGCTTTTGTTGTGTCTCACAAATTTGGTTTTACATATGCTTTAAACACAATGAATTTCACAGTATTAGTCGGACATCTGCACATTCCACTAAAGTGAAACATACATTCAACAAGGCTCATCACTGACAAGTCATCGTAAATCAGGTATGTCATAATATTTGCAAAAAATTACATCCGCTTCATTTTTGCAAAAATAATTTATTTAGCCAAAATTTGACTGTGACAAGGTAAGAGAAAATATATTGATAATTAGCACAGAATTGAGGAAGCTGTGCATAATCTTTTGTGGCCATGATTTTCAAAAATTAACTGTGCAAATCACAGGTGCATGGCTTGCTGCCTAAATCTATGGAACAAATAAGGATATACGTACTGTATATACAAGAAGTATATGATATACACAAGGTGAGATTCAAAAAGAAAGTGCATAAGCTGTGACTATTGTAGTGAAGTAGGATGAATATTGCATTGGGGGTGGTAGTTATTGGTAGGGCACAATTAACCACTTGCAGGTTAAAAAAAAAAAAACTGTTCAAGTCTGTTGACCCTTGTCATCTGAAAATGTTGGGTGGCTGACTTTTTCCAAAAGTAACTTTAAAATAAGAATGGGTCCTACTTTTATATTTCATTTTCCCACTCACAGAACAAAACATGTTCATAGCCTTGATCAGAATGCACTTAGCTCATTATGTTGTGGTTGAGCTGTGAGCCACTTAATGCTGTCAATTATGACATGACCAGACTGTATGACTACAGTATAAGAAGCCAAAGAGAAAGTGAAAATAATCACAAAACCCAAACCTTTTGACCAATATCAAGCTCTTTGGTTTATTGCATATAGGCCTGGACACAAATATTTGATTATTTGGGCATAAATGGGGTGGCGAACTGGCTGAGTTTACCTGTTCTGTCCAAACCACCCAGGTTTCCCCAACCACCAAATACAGGTACATTGAGGTCAGTTCTGTCGTTGCTGCCTCTGACCTCAATAGTAATGATCTGTAACTCTTCTCCAAAGCATCTTCGAACGGCAGCTCATTGTTCCACGTATGTGATAATGCCAATGCTATGTACTATGTACATAGCATAGCATGACTCAGAAAATACAGAGTCTCTGCATTTTATGGGAACAAAGCAAGTCAAACTTTTGGATTCATTTTGAAGGGATAAGGTCTTTGATTGTAGTGTTCAGATATGTTTCAGAATATATGCTTAGCTCAACTTTATAATGTCTTCTTCATAATGTCAGTAATTAGTAAAAAAAAAAAAAAGTATTTCTCAGTTATCTAAATTTTTTGGTCAATTTTGAAGTATTACATTTTCCTCATCCCAAGTTTTGTTTTAACAGACATACAATACTCATCCTACTTCTGTGCATTATTCCTAACCCATGCACCTTGTCTTTTAATCTTACCTTTTAATCTACCATACTTCCTGTATAATGTGCTTTATACACATACTTCTTACTTCTATACATATACTTCTTTCATTTGTAGTATACGGTTAGCTTTTTGTACATATTTTTCCATTCCTTATATATTGTGAATAATTTTCAGTATAACTTTGTGCGACATTTTATACCATCTCTTGGCACTTTAAGTGTTTTTGCAGCAAAATGAGATACGGACATATTAAAACTGATTTTCATTGTTCCCATGATAGTGACAATAAAGACGTATTCTCTTCTGTTGTAATGTGTGTTTTGTATATCTTCTCCAGGTTTAGGTTGTAAAACATTAGTGTTCAGTCTAAATGGCAGTGGAATGGCTCCCCTGGTGCCGTACTGTGGTTGCCCACTACTCATGGATGTTTTGCACACACAAAAGCAAAGATAAATACGCATCTCCCTACGAAACCCATTGGTGGTGTTTGGAACCCAGTATCCCCTTCTGGCATCCTCATTTTTACCTACAGGTGGGTTCAATAATAGAACACTACAATAACAACAGCACACACAAAGGTCCAGTTCAGAGCTCCCAGTTCTTCATGAACAGAACAAATCAAAATGGAAAACTCACCATCCTCAAACGGTGTCCCCACAGGTCTGCAGAGAAATGAGAAAGACAAAAATGTCATTTCCATGTTGATCATTTGCAGTTACCAGTAAGACCATGTCTTGTTAGACACTTTACCCTTTCAGACACACACATGCACATTCACATGCCACAGTCTTAGTCTTTATTTACTCATTGCTTCACATCGATCCTAGAAGCCCATTAAACCAGCTGCTGACATGTTTTACATTCCTCACAGCTTCTCCTTTCACTTTCACTGAGACAATCAACTATTTGCGCCTCTATTTATATCCTGAACTTTTGTCATTGGTGTGGTTCAGTTTTGTTACCTTGTTGTTTGTTCTGAATTATGTTGTGCTACCATTTGGTTTTAGTTCATGCCTCCTCATGTAAGATATTTTGCTCTTCTTTAAATAACCCATGAATGACTATTACTGCAAACCAGAAAGTAACATAACAGCTGGATCCAGCACAGGAGTTAAATTCAACATAATTTATCCAATGTTAAAATCTGAAGTAGGCTTTTATTTTTCTTCTATGGTCTTTATCGTCATATTTAAAAGTTAGTACACTTGCAAACTTTTCTGAGAGAGTTGAAATTTAATGTGGATGTGTATATATTTTAATCTTGTGCTCTTTGAGTTTGCCACGGCATTTTACATTGTAAACAAACTTTATATAGTTTTCTACAAGATCAGTGCACAACTCTAAATAACTAAAACAAATAACCTCATAGAATAAATATAACCAGTGTAATTTCTGGACTATAAGCCCCAACTTTTTTCACCCGCCTTGAACCCTGCAGTTTAAACAATGATGGGCAAATTATAAAAGCGTTAGACCTGGCTGCTGAAGAAGGAAATGCAGCTGCTGTACGTAAGTGAATCAACGACAAGACGTCATCAGTGGGTGTAACTTTTACTCAGGTGCGCTCACTCATTTAGTAAGTAATTACATAGAAGAAAACGCTTGCGGTACGAGAGAATACCTTTACAAGAGCCTGAAACAAATCACAACTGGTAGGAAATTATGTTTACTGCTATAGTTCAGAGTCACCCAGTTTGCTTTTTTTAGGCGAATGAAGTACGTTGGGCCAAATAACTGGAATTATGTCAAATACATGAAAATGAATATATAAGTGTGGCACACCTATGCACACACCAATTGGTCTGAAATTTCCCTGAATGGGACTGATAAAGTTATATCTAATAATCCTCTGACCAAGTATAAAGTAAGGGAAACACAGTACAAACCATGAAAACAAAAGAGTGGGGAAAATCACTGTACTAAGACATGCTTACGAATCAAAGTAATAGATTATGTTACTGAACAAGTTAACAAAGTACATTTTTCTCTCTGACAGAAAACAAAGAAAAGAAGCCACTACTACTTCCCAACAGTGTTTTCCAGATAGTTCTCCAACTCAACCACCCACTGATTTTACAGACTGCTCTCAGTACAATCAAGGCTGTAATCAGAAATACTCTGAAGACACTGAAGGGTGAAAAACATACTGTAGTCAGTGGCAATGAAGAGACGACAACAGAAGCATAAATATCCCCATTAGAAATGAATAGAGTTAAATTGACATCCCGGGCAGGAGTGAAATATGTGTGTGTTTGTTTGTGTGTATCATGATCACAGCAGCACAGTAAAGACAGCAGGGCGGAGTTGGATTTAGAGCATGACTCACCCAAAAATAACAGCGTTCCAAAGCATAATGTTGTTCTCCGATGGTGCTCCACTCACACCAGTAGGAGGGTCTTCTTGAAGTCTGAGGGAAGAGAGAAAGAAAAAGAGATACAAAAGGTCAAGAGAGGACAAAAGAATCATTAGAATACCAAGGAATTTAAGAAGAGAAGACCAAAGAAAAGTTGGAAAGGAGGAAAAGAAAATACGAGAGGGTTAGACAAGAGTGAAATATTAGATGAGAGAACGAAAGGAATGGGGAGGCAGAGAGAACGTGAGGAATTTAATTAACACCTTGACTGCATGATAATCATCAGTCAAAACACAAACTGCTGTATCAACATGACATCAGTGGGCAGCAGGACTTAAAGGATCAGCTGAGGTAGCCATCCTGCAGCCAGTCACATGCCATTTAACATGTGCTCCTCGAGCTAACAAGCCACATCTGAAATGATGCTGCAACGCTACGAGGGCATCAAAGCTGTGACAGTGTTGATATTGAGCGAGAGTGGTTGGCCTTCACCTCAAGTGACTGCTGTCATCGGTATTAAACCACAATTACAGAGAAAACACAAAATATACAAACTTTAAAAGAAAATAGGACCAATATCCCTGCATCTCACCGACTTAAGATCTAAAATTAATTCAATAATTCAACTCAATAAATACTTTATTTCTCCCCAAAGGGAAACTGCTGAGAACAACTTAAATTCGCAAGGTTACAGTATATCCAAGTTTCCATGATGTAAGCCATTAAAATTTTTCAAAACTGTGAACAAACTTTGCAGAGCAGCTGAATATCCATCAGCTGGTGAGCTAAACAAATGCAGGCTACCCGGGACCTGTATGCTGAAGGTAACAATTTACCTTGCAACATAACCTGCTCACAGGTCTTGAAAGTAAACTCTTTGGCTTTAACTCTAGTTTGTATAGTGATACAATAAATCCATTTGGATTTTTTCTTTAATTTCTTTAATTTCTTTAATTTTTCTTTAATTTAGCCAATTAAATTGGCTAAATTTTTTCTTTAATTTAGCCAATTAAAGAAAAAAAACTGGAACAATAGAATTACTTTTTGAGCAATTAGTTTCCTTGAAGACAATGACTCCACTACAGAAGCCCAATACTGGCCCATCCATCCATCCATCTTTTATATCCGGGGCAGCAGTCTAAGGAGGGATGCCCAGACCTCCCTCTCCACAGACACTCCCTCCAGTTCTTCCAGAGGGCCCTCAAGGCATTCCCAAGCCAGCCGAGAGACATCGTCCCTCCAGCGTGTCCTGGGTCTGCCCCGAGGCCTCCCCCCAGAGGAACATGCCTGGAACACCTCCCTAGGGAGGTGTCCGGGGGGCATCCAAAACAGATGCCCGAGCCCCCTCAGCTGACTCCTTTCGATGTGGAGGAGTAGTGGCTCTACTCTGCGCTCCTCCCTGGTGACTGATCCCTGGTCACCCTATCTTTAAGGGTGGACCCGGCCACCCTGCGGAGGAAACTCATTTTGGCCACTTGTATCCAGGATCTTGTCCTTTCGGTCATGACCCAAAGCTCATGACCATAGTCACTATATAACCAAACCTTTGCTGATACCAACTTTGCTGCTTTTCCCACTGACAGGATCAGCTCAACTTCCCTCAACTCAGCATGGTTATTCTGGCATTCCCACTGTGCGTGACGACTCATCACTACGTGCTATCACAAAATGATGTAGAACAATGCAGATCACAGCTTGAGGAAGAATAATCACAGTGTCAATATTCTTGGCTAAGATATTGAATATTGCTTCTGATATTCCAAGATAGTTTTTTTTTAAGTATTATTCTCCATCATTTTAAAGCAGTAGTCATACTGAAGGCAATGTCACAATAACCTAGGTACTTTTTCCATGACAACCAATGACAGAGGGGGTACTAGGCCTGCAAGGTGAGGACTAGGGGGAGCTGATACCATCAACAGAAAAATGGCTAGTTTGTAAAATGGTTTTCCCACACTAACCAGTTTGGACAACAATTCCACAAATTCCTCCATTGATAAGTAAGGTTGACTTTTTAATTTTAATCTTAAAGAAAAATCTGTAGAATTCAAATAATTCGATCTAACTTAAGCAGCATGTAACTTCCAAGAATGCAAGAAAAGTGCAGAAACATTTTCTATGAGGTGATTTAGGGTCAAAATGATTCAATTAAATCAAACTTTATTTATAGAGCACTCTTCATGCAGGCAAGTGCATCATATAGTGCTTTACATAATAAAAACATTCCCACCAAAACCACCCCTCTCTCTGTGTGCAAACAGAAAAATTTTAAATAAGTGAATGAAAAATAAATAAATAAAAATGCAATTAAGAAACTTTATTTTATCATCATGATTCTAAAGTCCATATGCAGATGTGATGGACACCGACTATATCATTAAGACTTGAGGTTTTGAGACTTAACTGACTTAATTGTCTGACCATTTTAGAGTTCATCCCTTTAATAATTGTTTTTCATAAAGTACAAATTTAATATTATGCATGCTCTTTTAACATCTTCTCAGTTCTCCACAGCTTTCTGCCAGTCGCTTGATTACAAAAGCAGAGCCTTGCAGTGCAGCCTGCCTGGCAACTAAGATATCCACAAATCCGAGCCCGCTCATTTGGCAGGTCAGTTATTCAATGCCACTTTCCAACACTAGCCTCTGGTGTTAAACGTGGTAACAGAGGGAAGGAAAACAAGTTCTGTTGGGTCAAGCCAACATTTACCTCCGAATACAACACTTTAGTCTATGGAGCCCCTCACATCAAACGCATCATAACACACACACACAGATCACCAGTATGACATAAGTCCAGAAACACCAGAGCCTATTGAGGCCTTACAATCCTATGCCGGGTATAAAAGCTGATTTAATAAGAGCTTACAGCCATAAGGCAAGATAGGCCGATTTGTGTCTCCCCATCAGAGTCAGAGCACTTTATTAATCCCAGGACAAACTGTTGTGCGTTGCAGTTGCTCTGTGCAAGTATAATATAAAAAAGCAAGAAAGAAACTAATGCCTATGATCTGAATGCAGATCAATCTAAAGTCTCTGACTGTAGATAGACACACTGCAATCAACCTCATTCATGGTAATCTGCCTGAGTTCTCTGCTGGAAAAGGGATACAACAGTAATGATAATGAGATACTGTATTTTACTCATACATTACGGAAGACTAACCAGTATTTTCACAGCCAACATGAGGAAAGCAGTGGTGTGTCCTTTGTTAAAAAAAACAAAAAAAAAACAATTATATACTGACAAATGCCATTCACCACCTCATTTGCATATTGTAAAAATGAAGACAGAAAATTTAAGACGAAATGGTTTGATTAAGAAATCACTCAAAAAATAAAGTTTGATGAAGAAGTTGAAACAGTGAAAAATATTCTAGTTTTGCATAGTACCCACATAGAAAGTGGGTAAAATCATCAGTATGGGATTACTTTTGTTATCCAGTCAATGCCAGTGGAAACAATAATGACTATGAGAGTCCAAAGTGCATAAAGTCCTAGATATGCCAACGTGTCCTTATGATGCTTCAGTTTTGGAAGAAAATGTATTGATTTCCTCAAAATTAGTCCATGACATGGTAAGAGAACAATATAGTGCTGATAAGTATGGCTTTGAGTAAGCTGCATACCATTTTTTGGCTTTGCCTTTTCAAAATTAACCAGGGCAAATCACAGGTGCACCGCTTACTGCATAATACACTGTGACTGTAATTATAAGTACAAGGGCTGTCACTTTTTCAAAAAAATAACCGTAACTGACTACTAACATGACTATTTCTCTGACAATAACTGCAGCACCAAAATCTCTCATCATTACATCCCTAATTGTCCTGCCCCCTCAAAGTAAACTTTCCAAAAGGAAAATGAGCTGGAGAAACCGTGGGAAAATGCGAGGAATTAATAAAGAATCTTAAGGTTCACTGGTCTGTGCGTACTCCCTGTGACATACTGTATGTATGGCGTGAAAGCCCTCCATCGCGTGTTTAGTTTATACTTTATCTGAAAACAGTAGTAAAATGTTATTCAGCAAATATGTAATGTTCAACATCTGACATTAAATAATATTTAAATTAAAAAAATAAGCTTTGGTTGTTCAACTTATTTGTAATGAAAATTTTAAGCTTGACAAATAGGTAGGTTATATTGTATTGCATTACACTAGATACATATATATATACATAGGTAGTTATATTGCGATACATAAATAGACTTATATGGAAAAAAAACAACTTATGGTGATGAGTTTTTCCCCATACTGCTCAGCTCTAGTGACCATAACCATGCAAAATCTCATGTCTGCCATAACAGAAACTATAATGTTTATTATATGTTTGAGGCTGAATTCAGAGAATTAACCAAATCTAACTGCTAAAATAAATGTTAGTTGAACAGCTGATAATTACTTAAATAAGTGTTGAAGCTCTGATTATTATATTTTCCACAAAACCAGCAGCAGAAACTGTTTGCAATCAGAAAGTTGGAAAGAGATTTATTTCATCACATTATCTTGGGTTTTATTTAGATCAGTGGACATTCGAGCTTTATTTCAAAACTGAAGAGCAATGATGTAAACTGTATGGCAAGTTGAAACAAAAATATCAAAACTAAGCAATTAATTGAACGGCCCTCTGGTATTTTTTTTTTTAAAGTTCTCTCACAGCACTTCACAGAGAACTGGTCTAAACCAGACTCAAGCTAATTTACAAAAACCCAAAATAGTCCCATTAAAAATATATTTTAAATATTATAATATTTTAATATTATAATGTTATATACATTTTAAATCTTAATCTCAGGGTCATGGGTTTGAGCCCCACATTGGGCGAAAGATATGCCTTTAACCAATTTCCCAGTTTTTGGGCTCAAAAAAGTACTTCTATCTATACCCCCAAAATAGTTTTCCTATTTCAGTCGACCCAAAAGGTGTCAACTGAAGTGTGATGCATTGAATCACAGCCAAAGTCATCACACAGCTTTGTTTCTAAGACATATTGTGCAAATATTCTGACACACACTGTTCAGATCAAACACGAAAGGTTAGGCAATATAACACAGGGCTAAATCCAGTCACTTAGCCATGTCCAGACCACACATTCACACAGATCCAGGAATATGCTTTTGTGCATTTCCCCTACCTCAGTGTGTTACAGTTTACCACCTGGGGACTGGCACAGCAGAGTAGAGTTACGCTGACACTTTATCCGTCCTGCTTCGAGGACTGTCTTTAGTAGAATAGCTTAGCATCTTTTTCCATTGACAGGTGTGTGTGAACAGCACAAAGGCTCGCACACAGATACAGGATGCCATATGGAGCAGTCAACAGACTGGGGATGGCAGGTATTGCCAGCAGCCACTTGCCAGGTGTGATTCTCACAGGAAACCCAGACATATTGTTGTTTTTACCGCACAGGTGTTCAGTGTCAAATGATTTGCATTAGATGAATATTGTCACTGTCATGATAGATTACTGACAATTAACTTTTTAAAGGGCAGGGGGTGGGGGGGGGAACTGGCGTTGTATGTGAATGAGATGGTATAACAGTTTGTGAACTGTTATAACATGTTGTAGTTATGAACGCTGTGAACGTTTGAACT
>JAPTHA010000007.1:2539724-2551164 GCA_029814585.1 Gymnapogon annona
CAACTTAGGTACAACGGACCAAAATATAATTTAAGATTTAAATTGTACATGGTCCCCAATACATTTTTTTAAAAGTGTATATTGCTTATCGAGAAGCTACATATCCCTGGGTTACTCCCTGGGTATGAGGCTCGTGATGTTGTTTACTCAACAAAGGTTAGGAACTACAGCTATATGAATAAAATGTGGAGACTTAATTTTTCAGAGGGAATACCAAAATCGGTCACTTTTAATTTTTGGGATGACAAAAGGCCTTAGAAATATATTCTTGACCTACAGAAAAGGTGCTGACTTCAAGTATTTTATTTTATTTTTTCACAAAAACAGAACCTCAATATCTTTTTAATTTACTCTACTTCAAAGTCTAATGTCTGCTGCAAACATGTCGTTATTGTTTCATAACGGATCAAACAGAATTAACTTGAAAATGCAGATAAACAGCAAAATTTGAAACACAGCTGAAAAAAGTATTAAATGAGAATTTTTTTTGAAAAATAACAAGAGGGTTCAGACACTAAGTAATGTGTCTGAAGATGAAAATTATGAAATGAACTTTTATAATGTTTATTAAAAAAGAGCCCTTCATTGAATGAAGTATGAGTGTATAGTGGTTATAGAAAGACCAGACACACACACACACACACACACACAGACACAGCAACACAAACACACACACACACACACAACTCCATTACATCTCCAACTTTCACCTTTTCATCCATCTCCCTTCTGTACATCAATTAAATCCCTCTCCATCAGCCAGGTCTTGTACCATATTAGCACCCCACCTTCCCTCTGTGTCTAGCAGCGAGTTTCTCTTTAATCTTCAGGAGATGTTCCCATTGATGGGTCTATTGATTTGATGTTGCGTGAGGCTTTTATCTCCAGGAACTCAAAGAGGTGTTGGAGAGAAGAGACGTGCTCCCCACCAGGTTTAACCAAGCAGATTCTGTATGAGCCTAAAGGGGAGCAGCACCCCTACCTGGGGGGCCGGGCCTGGATGAAGGGGTCTGGATGGTTTTACTAGCTGACTTGTTTGTAGCTACATGAAAACCAAACCCTATTGGTATTACTGATGTCAACATTCAGCTAAAACTTCCTACATCTGTCTAATAATTGGCTAGTAAAGAATATCATGGACACTTTCAACAGAATTAGTGCTGACTGATATTTTCATAATAAAGTTAATAATAAAGGTTTTTCCAGTGTAGTTTGCAGATCTGATCATAAGAGCTGCTGGTATTCATTCAAACTTATGTAGTTACTGAAACCAGAGAATCTAAAGTCACTCAGAATTTTCTCTGTCTTTTGCTAATTTAAACCTAGATATTTTGAATAAGAATCTGTTTTCAGCTTCTAAGCATCTCTCTGATAAGCATTACTTATTAGTCACTATTCCCTTTCAAAATAACACACAAAAATATATCTGAAACCTGATACATCTATACCTGACTGAATGTAATAACTATGAGAAATTGAACAGGTTATGTCTTGAATAAAAAAAACTACATTTTCATTCACACGTCTTGTGATTGGGCTGCTCATCATCTCATCCAGCTTAAAGAAGCGAGAGTCCTGTAGAAGGTCCTGAAGAAAGACACACCCATGATGCTTTCATGTCACGACTTTTGGGTTCAGCAATCAGGAAGAGCCAACAAAATTGCTCCAGTGTGGAATTCCCACTCCCACGATGCACAATATCCAAAAAGGCCCAGGAAAATTTTTAGTTTGTTACATAAACGATTGGACTGTATTTACGATGGAGTCATCTTCAAAGAAGGGACGCAATTGTATAAGGACAAAAAGACAGGTGGAAAGATTAGTGCACTGCTTTCTATGTATATTTTATTTCAGAAATACTACATATTGTGGATAAAGTTTTAAACTTTACTATGAGCACTTGTGTCCATATTGTAATTATTCAGAAGTGATATTTTGGAGTATCCCCTATGAGCCTTTTTTCCCCTCACACAGAAAATAAAATTCCAGTGGAAATACTTCCTCAACATTATCTTTACATTTGGACCTCTAAGTTAAAAATTACTTTGAAGGCACTGAAGAGAATGAGAAAACACCAGAATTGAGAATAGCCTGTACCCAGAGCTTGGGACATAAACTGTGATTTCGACATGCAAGCACCCTGCAGTCGTGTGTGTGTGTGTGTTTGGACGAGTGAAGAGAGGGCGCCACCATCCAGCTGACCACATGTGGAGATTGTCCAAAACCCTTTTGAGAGCCAGCGCTGGTGCGTTCCACCACAGAGCTGCATGCATGGGCCCAGGGGGGCTCGCTGTGCAGCAGCATCAGAGAAACCGCCTGTCAACGCTGGGCCTCCATGTTCTCTTTGTTGAAACCGTGTGTGCATGCGAGTGTGTTTATGTATTTATGTGTTTGTATTATATGTCCCGATATATGCATGGGTTCATGAGTTCATATATGTATCCATTTATCTATAGGAATCTGCGTGCCAATGACAAAAATACCATGTGGGCGTCTCTTTCTGCATTTGTGTGCTGTGTGTATGGTTATGAGGGTTCCCCTAGAGAGCGTGGCAGGCCTGTGGTTTATGGTGCGCCTGCCAAGCTGCCCATTGGCTAACAGAGGGGGTTGATATTCTGCTATCGATCATCTGCACTAAAAACACAGTGACTCGCCCGTGGTGTGCAATTATCACCCCAAAATAAAGTGGCTGGCTCTACTTAGGGACCTCTGCCTTTAAATCAGCTTTTGTCATTTGCTAGCTTCATGTTCTTGCACAGACTGTTCTTTCTTAGTTTCCTTCTTGTATGCACCTTAAAGTGTAGCGGCTGGATAGCTCAATTGGTAAGGCTGGTGCATGGGGGACCTGGGTTCGATTCCCAGAATGAGTGTGGGTCCTTGGGCAAGACCCTTAATGCTGCCGCCTCATCATCGTGCACCTTAAAGTGCAAGTCCTCTGGTAGTTTACCCTGTGGGCATCATGTGGGAACTGAGGCCGTACAGACCATTCTCCGTGTCAGGGACTCCAGAAAAATCTCTCCAGGTCATGAGATGGAAAATTGCTGAAGATCTTCCTCCATGGCTGCAGTGGGAACAAAAGCACTAGCAGTGATGGTGAAGATGGGTTAAATGTGACGATGCAGCAACACACATGATGATTCATCTGTGATGTTTCCCGTAAAGGCTGAAAAAACCTTCCAACTATCATACCATATGTAGTGTTTCTACTTAAATGACCTAAATGCCTCATCAGTTTTTACAATGACTCTACAAGTATTATGCAATTACATTACCTATAAGTGTAAACCATGAAAATGTGTGACAGACTGGAACATTAGATGCATTTCATTGAACTTTTAAATAAGGAATATTTTGGGGTTTTCTCATCAAAAACCATATATTTTTGTAATGCTTACATAGATAACTGCATCATCATCATAAATAGATCAATTACAACACAGCCTTCAAAGAAAATTAACAGTGCACCTTTGATTTTAGGATGCTTTAGGAGTTACTTTGTTCCGGTATAAAAGTCGAATCCATCTCATCCTGTTTTCATGCCCTCATCCTAACATTCTTCTGCTCATCCCTCCGTCTCCTCTTTAAAAGCGTCTGATGTTTGTGTCTGTGGTCTGCTGAATTGTTTAGTCGTGATTTGTAATGTAAATATGTGGCTGCGTATGAGAGCATCGCTCCCTCTGGACGCCCTCTGAAAACACATACACAAACACAAACTCTGAATATTCAAAGAACAACCAGCAGCTGCCTGGCTCAGCTCCGTTATTCCTACTAAGCCATAATTGTTCCTGGGCCTCTGCTCTCTCGGTGCTGGTCCGCCCAGAGCCAAGCAGCTAACCATCAGCAGTCCTTATGGCTGGCTTTGCCTCCAAGCTCCCAGCGCTCCTGTGATGGAGCAGATAGGCTCCACACTACATACAGTTACTGGCCAACGTTTAACTGTCTACGATGGGTGTTCCATTTCTAGATGATTTAATCATTTATAAAAGCTCTCAGGTGACGTAACACTCTCAGCCTCTGGGGCTTCACTGAAGATCCACGGTTTTTGGCAGCAGTGCACACAAACAAATTAAAGTGTACAAGTCGAAATCAGCAGCAGCTGTAAACACATTGACTACTTATCTGTTTAATAAAAAAACATTTCTTCCTAAAGGTCTGCTCTGGTGTGCTGTCCTTGTTTAAAGGTCTTAAAATCTTAATCCAATTACATCAAAGATGAAGAAATAATTGTAAATCCACAGATTTCCAGGGTTGTTACTTTAAAGCGGCCTTTCAAGTTATACTGAAGTTCTTGCTGCCCCGTTGGACTTCAGTTCTGTGGATACTTTGAACATCTTTGTAAAAGTAAGCCCTGTCTCTTTAGACTCATATCTAGTTGGGATTTTACAAATCTTCTGTTTAATTCACAACTTGCACCGAATGTATTTTATGTTTATTTTAGGGGTTGGCTTACAGCTGATAAAAGGCAGATATAAATTTGATAGTCTGTAACAGGAAAAACTGATCAACTGTATCATTCGCATCTCTCCTAAGCAGAACGTCAACACTAAAAACACATTGCAAATGTTTAAAATCGAAGCGTGGCTGCAGTCAGTTTATATTGCTAGCTCTGTGCAGTAACTTGCATTACAGCCCGTTGTCAATGCTCTCTAAGTGAGGCATGATCAGATACATGTTGTCTCCTTCACTGGCTGTTCCAGCAGTGACAAAAACTCATTCTATTGTCCGATAACCTGGGCTATGATGGACTGGTCACGGATCCAGTACAGCAGATACAAGTCTATGATGACACATTATTGTCCAGCGCTCTATAAGACAATGGTGGAGGGCAAAGCTTATAGCTGCACAGGCAACAAGCGTGAACTTGTGCTTTCCAACTCACTCATATTCACTGACTGCTGCTTGGTCACATGCACTCATTGCCCAGAATCAACGACAGGTCCGTCACTTTCGATCTGCAAAGGCTGCTCCCCATAGGTACTGACCCTGCCAGTAACTCTAGTATAAAAAGGTCTCATGTGGTGCATTTATGGTGTTTTTTTCTGACTTGAACTTAGAAGTAGATAGATATAATTACTTTATTGATCCCAACAGCTGGGAAATTTGTTGAAATTGCCCCTTTCTTATTTATAAGTAATACACAAAGCTAATGTAAGCTTGACATGTACAGGTACACTCACACTGATATACACTGAGTATTAAACATTTAAGTCAATATAATAAATACCAAAAACAAAAACATCTGAGCTAATACTTTTCTTCAAATTAAGATTTCCTCATTTAGATGAGCCACTCTCTGCTGGTACCATTGGTTTTCACAAACACATTAGATTGATTATCTATATTTTTGGCCACTTAACGAGATCTGACTAATCTATAGAAGTGCTTCATACCTACCTGTCTGTAAATTCTCATTCATCCAGGATGAAGGTATTTCTAGGAAATAAAAAAAAAAAATAAACGTTCAACATTAAATGTGTAAAGCAGAAATGAGTAAATAGTTACGTATGAATCTCTGGGAAATTAAATCAGGTCAACTGGACTGAGTTTTTTCCTTGAAGCCACTTGGATAAGGTTCAAAACATCTTCAAGAAAAAACTCAGTCCAGTTGACCTGATTTAATTTCCTACAGATTCATACATAACTATTTACTAATTTCTGTTTTACACATCTAATGTTTAACTTTTTTTTTTTTTTGACTAAAATGACTTAAAACAATGAAGCCGTCTACTAAATGCCCATCTATTACTTTTCTTTTTAAACATATACTGTATGTGGTTCAGTCTAAAAGTCCCTTTCCATCCCACTCTCCCTCATGTGTTTCAAGTCAGTCCAAAAGAAACATAGTGGGAAACCAGACAAACCAAGCAGAAGGCCAAAGCAGAGATCACTACTCCCATCCTGGAGTCCTTCCCTCTCCTTCTCTTTTCCTCAATGCAGCTCCGCAGCTTCTAAACCTTTCACTTAAAGAACCTATTCTGTCATTGCTCCACAACTGCTACATGATGAAGTATCAGTGGTTAACAAGTTATTATTTAGGATCATTTCTTGGAGTCCAATTTAAAAATAACATTACTATTGATTTTACCTTCAATGATTTTTGTCTTTTCATGCAAGAAACATGTCCATGTCTTTAACAATAATTTGAGTGCAGGCGGCTGATGTACTAATCTGTGCATTTTTTTTTAAATAATCGCTTTCATCATTCCCTGACTGATTACTGCACATGTTAACACATGCACAACAATACCCAAATCATGTTTGAATTAATATCCCGACATGAACATCCTCCTATTTTTGATTTGTGGCAATCGTGTTGTGTTTCTTCATTGTAGGACAGATGTTCCTGCAGGCAGTTGTCTTCTAAAGTGGTGATTGGAAAATGGGGTGCAGTTGAGGAAGTGAACCTTTAAAATTTTCCATCAACACACAAGAGCAGCACGTTAAGGAAGGAGCAGAGTTTGTGTGTGTTTGTGTGTGTGTGTGTTGTTCAGGTGACAATGACACTCGAGGCCTTTATTTTCCATGGTAAACCACAACAGACTTAACCTCGCATAACTGTACACAACAAACACACACTTGTAGAGAGAGAGAGGGCGTGCTGCACTTCAGAGAAGACCCTTATTGTGAAAGCCAAGTACAAATTTTGCCCTCAGTACATTTCTGTATTGCAAATATAAGACGGAAGTCTGGCACACAACTGCATTTTAAATGAACTAAAACGTTTCATTATGGGGAAAAATATATACTTGTGGAGGTTTTCCTGATTTTGTCCTAAACATACTCTATATAAAGGCTGGGTGATAAAATGATTAGTTATTTATATAAAATTAGATTGAGAGAAATATAATTATCTCCATGCGTATTTTTCAGCGGTCGATAGAGTCTATTTTCTTTCAAATACCAGCCAAAAAAAGATTAAAAAAACAAACAAACAACAACATCTAGACAGGAAGAATTTAAAGCCACAAATAATAGTCTTTTATGTCTTTTCCTCTTGTTGAATAAGAACCCACACTGTAACTGCTTTTGTTAAATAAATGAAAGACAATGAACAATATGAACTGCCGATATGTTTTTTGTTCCAGCATCCAGTCTTTTGGTTGATTTAGTCATTTTTCTTTTTTTTTTTTAAAGATCTTTCACCTACTTTAGTTTTTTTTATGTTATTGCATTATGTCCATCTTGTTAAATTGCTGTCATTTTTATATCTTTCAAATTACAAGTTACGGCATGTTACACTGTTTTTGTGCTCTTGCATATTTTACATTTTCACCTTGTTACATCCATTACATTTTTGACATTTCTATATTGTTCTTGCTGTATTGCATTATTTTTGTTTTACCATGTCTACCTACATTTTTTGTGTTGTTTACATGTTGCTTGTAGTAACATGCAACAGGGGCATTAAAAGCACGGTCTGTGGCCAAAAACAAATCCACCAACGGTTCCAATATGGACGACGTGTTGCGAAATGTATCAAAAGTGTCAAAATTGTTTTAGTTCCAGTTCCACCAATTAAAATTAAAATTAGCTAGACACCCCAGAAAAACATTGTTTACACCTTGTTGCACTCATATCCCACATGGCTATTTCATGTCATTTTTATTTAATTGCATCTTTTAGGCTGTTTTAGGTTAGTTTTTGTCATTTTCAAATAATCTAAAGCTACAAAAAAGCATTCAGTTAGTTTAACACTTGCCCAGAATTAAAGACCGATCTGTAAAGTTGAAAAAATGTTGATCCAAAAAGTTTTTTTTCTCCCCCCCATCGTGATGAATTAACACTTAAAACCACTTATTTATGATGGTCTACCTTTCTTCTAATGAGAATCTCACTTTGGGATCAAATTTACATTTAAATAATCATTTATGGAGTCTCTTGTGTGTTTATTTACAACGGCTGAAGCTTATAACAACAAAAAGCAACATTTGGGAGAATCAAAAGTTATGTTCCTTGTTTCCTCAGCGTAGTATTGATTTAATATTTAGCTAAAAAATGTCTAATTGACACCAGTCCTCTGTAAAGTGGCTTGGGATAAATGTGGCTCTGCAGGGGAATCAACTGGTGCCTGCATGGCACTTGTGTTGCGCTGCTTGTTTGTGACAGTGTCAGAGTTATGGCTGTTTTTAATCAGCAGAATTAAGACCCCATGAGAGATTTTAAGAGAGAAGAAAAAAAGGAGGAGATGAGGAGAAAGAGAAAGGCGACAAGAGGAGAAATGTGATGCCAAAAACTTGGGAGTTGGAGAGGAGCGTCAGTCGCCTGGATGGTGGCGGCGACGAGTCCTCTGGGGTCTTGACAATGGGCTAACTGGGCCTGCTGTAAATCTGCTTCTGTCTGGAGGAAAGACGGAGCGAGCGAATCAGAAAAATGTCATGATGGAGTCTGTGTGTCTGACAGAATGTCTATCAGTCAGATCTCATCCCTTCTCAGTCAAACTGAATAACGGACAAATGTTATCAATGGCGCCTGCACCCTGAGTGTAATATTATTTTTTCTCATATGCAACAGAACATCCAAATAATTTTATGTGTGACTTATACTTTGTTTGCTCCATCAAATACACAGGTGTCAAGCACTCTTCCAGGGGTCACATTCAGCTCAATTTGGGCTCAACTGGGCCAAACCAGTAAAATCTGTATCATAACGCTGAAAGTTAGTTCTGCCTGTCTGTCCTGTCTGTGTGTATGTGTGTATGTGTATGTGTGACGTTCTGAAAAATATAGACGTTTCTGACTGGAGTTTTAACTTTTAACTCGTTGAGTAATAGTCCCATGTGCACGTCCAACATCTTTTCTCTGTAATTCACTTTCTAAAACTCCAGAAATAGTTCCGTCTCTGCCAATGCATTTCACCAGCTTTGTCCAAGATGTTACGGCTCTGATTATGAATCAACATTCTCGAGCAGCAGAATAACTTGTCAACCTGGTTGGAAAAACTTTTTCAGTCATGATCAAAGTGAGACAACATCCCTGTGCACATCAAACATGTCTCTTTCGGTCTGTGGCTTCAGTTGAGATATTTTCCTCTTATTTTTGTTATCTTTACCTAAGATTTAACTTACACCAATACCACAATACCTCTTATCCGTTTTTTTTTGTTTGTTTGTTTTTAAGATCTGAGCAGTGACAACTCTGCTGCCCTCTTTGGTTTGTCACTTTACTTCACTGGTAAACTGATGCTGTTACATGCACCACCACTTTAACTGCTGCTGTATATTGTGCACCAGGGCAGCAACAATGAACCGATTAAATCAGATCAAATCAATTCTTAAAAAACTTTGCAATCAATTCAATGAGACTCGAGTCCATCATACCCATATGCTGTGTAGTATGACAGGAAAACACGCCTGAGGCTTCAGTACGTTTCCAGTGGCCACAGAGGCCCTGATGGCCTGTAAGGTAGTTTTTATTTTAGTCTATTTAAGTTTTATATATTTAATTTTGCCCTTTTATCTTTTTTCATGCTGCAAATACCAAACTAATACTCCAATTATTATCTGATTTCTGGCATTCTCAGAACATTCAGGATAATTTCATCCCAATACTGTGATGTTTTCCTGCATGGATACAGATTGCGATGTATTTTGTTCTTCAACATCTGCATATGTATAAACAAAATTAAAACACTAGAAAACTGAAGGTATGTAGGCAAGCATGAACGGAACAAAATAACAAAAAGTTTGAGTCTGCTACCACAGTGCATGTAGGTCAGTACTCCACAAGTAATCCGATGGAAGATCTAAACCAGGGTTCATCGATTATCACATTTCTTAAATGCACATAAACACATTGGATCTGACAATTACAATTATCTGATTACTCAGAGTTATCAGATTTTCATGGCCATGTAAGCACTCTGACGGTTCAGTCATAACTGGCTTTCAAGACCTGAATTAGTCGTGTATTTTGTTGCTTTTTTCCTTGAGTGCGGTGGTGAAACGGTTAAAGGTCTTCTTATGGTGTCAGAGTTTGTTTCAACTGAGGCTGTGGTTTGTTTTTTCTACCAGGTGCACAACGTGGTTACCGGCTGCTCATTGTTTACTGCTAACTCCCTTCCGCTACACTTTACTTATCTTCTTCATTGTTCTGTCTCTCAATCTCTCTGACTCTTTGTGCGACATGTGACTTTTCTTTTTCTCCACTTTCCCCGTCTTTCGGCTCGATGTTTTTCCCCCCAATCATCTGATCACAAATCTGAACCCATCTGAAAAATCAGATGATACGTTCCTTTGTTCTTCACTTCCTGCCGACCCACCTCTTTCCTTTCATCTGTCCTTGGTGTGCATACAGTGTTTCCCACATGCATGTCCTGTACCATGTACAACACCTACGCCGTCATACACACCCACGCGCCGTCACACACATACCAACACACACAAACACAAACGCCGACCACAGTGCAATGCTCCACAGCACACACATTGCAGTTGCTCTAGTTTTCTTCAGGCCTTGAAAAACACAAGCTGATTTACAACAACACCTCCGCACACTCCCACACACATACACAAAACACACATGATGGGCTCTGCAGTTTTGTCACTAATTTAGGTGTTGTAAAGTGCCATAAAAGCGTTTCCTTTCTTAATTTCCCTTTCTCTGTTCTCCTCTGCCTTGACCCCGCGTCGTTTCCTCAGGGTCAACCTCCTGTCACCGCATTTCAATTAAGTCTGAAATCTTGACAGGATCAACATTTTCTTTGACGTCAAGTGATGAAGACCGCTGGGAATATAATTGTGTGTCTATACATTGTGCCCACCAATGTTTCCATTCTATCTTTTAAAAGTGTCTGGGATTTCCATCTGTAGACCAAAAGGGGGGAAAAAAAGAATCCCATGACTCAAAGATATGAGGATGGGTGTCTTTCCCTACCCAACATAAAGAAGGACAAACAAAGGTAGGAAATCAATTTGACGCATGGTTGGGCTCCTTCTGAGGAAATCTGTTGAAGAGGGAATTCCTCCCGCTCCCCTTTCTGGGTTAAAAATCACAGTAAACACACATACACAGTGCCAAAATACATCTCTGTAAGAGAAAAAAAAAAGCTAACACAGCCAAACAGTATGCCAGTGCTGTTCATTAATGAACACACTTTCATTCCATTATGTTAACTGTCCAGATATCTGATTAAAACTTGAAAGTCCTCGACCTTATCTACACCACTACTCATTCATATGCTTCATTAAAGACACATACGGACGGAGTGTTCTGTTTGACCTCATCGTTCATCCTTTCCATATTCTGTCAGTTCACTGGGAGTTTGGGGATGTGAACTCAACAGAGTGCCCTACTGGGAACTATGGAGGCAGTGTTGAGATACGAGGAGAAAAGTCTCCAGAAATGAAGGAACTTTGCAAAGAGCGAGCTACTGAAAAACTAGCAACATGTTTTACCTTTCCTTCTTAATATCAGCACGAGTGTCCACATTAGTTACACTTTGA
>JAPTHA010000007.1:2719551-2732936 GCA_029814585.1 Gymnapogon annona
ATTCTGATTCTGATTCATCTCTGCTATCTCTGTCGTATGCGGAAGTAGATCCAAATGCAGAGAGTTGGAGGGAAAATAAGGACTCAGATATATTTACAAAATACCAAAATAAAAAAAAATCTAATTAAAGAGTCCCAAAAAATTCTAAATAAAGGCGAGTCAAAAATGACAACTGAGTCCGGGTCTCATTTAACAACTAAAACAATAACAATCCTGGAGTCTGGTCTCTCCGATCCTCCGGTGAAAAAACAATGAAGACTCTGTATCCCTTCTATTAATGAAATAAAAATACAATCCAAAGGCCAGGGTTGCTGACGTTGGTCGGGGAAGGGGGTTAGGCTGCTGCGGAGAGCACTGGAAAACAAAGGAGGGAAAAAACAGAGAGTTAATCAAAGTCCAAACCATTATTCCTCAAAGGCATAGTCCAATCCCCACAGTCTCAGTCAAAGGTGCTGTTCCATGAAAACACTCCGACGCAGAAGTGAAGGGCTGCGTCCCTCTTAAAGTCCCCTGATCATCAATGAGTTGCAGGTGTCAGAGTTCAACTCAGGGCAGAGCTGGGAGGAGCATAGTTAACCTCGAACTACACACCCCACCCGGAAACGGAAACCAACTGTCCTACAAAATAAGAGGACCCATGACAACCTCCAGCTCTGCCTCCTGCCTTTTCCTCAGTGCCACTGTCGCTGTTTAAGAATACTAAATTTACGTTTGTCACATTGCACTACTTTATATGAGACCCTAGAGATGAGTAAACTGTGATTTCTCGCTGGTTAAATTTGACGTTGTCGAAGGCATAATATCCATAACTTTCACCTGAAGTCCTTGAGCAGGTGTAATACACTTCATGCCCTCTAGAAGCTGGGTTTTAACAACACTTTGCCCCTAAGGACTTCAAAGTTCTTTCTGAAGAACTTGGCAGGAACAGGAATGTTTTCAGCCGTGTGGGATCATTTTGATCTTATTTTGCCAACGAAGGCATTTGTTTCCATTTCCTTGTTGTTTCACCCTGATTCTCAGTTTCCACTGGATCTGTCAGAATTAAAATCCATTTCAAAGTCACCATTAATTCAGTGACTTAAAGTAAGGTTTATTTATTAATTACTTTTTTCTGCAGGTTAAATGTTGCTTCTGTCACATAGAATTGTCATACACAAACAAAAACACATCTTCAATTCTCAGACACTACACAGCACTTCATGAAAATGAGGACACAAACCATCCTGCACCAGGTAGGCCTATACAGGCATTTTACAACTTCCCTGTGGTCACTGTATTGGTAATGTATGCATATTATGTTTGTATGACTTCATTTTTTTTTTTTATCACCAAGCCTCTAGAGAACAGATCTTGGACGAGGCAGTTCTGAATTTTATCTTAAAGGACTGCATGCCTCTTGGCATTGTTGAAAGTGAGGTGTTCAGGGAACTCATTCAGGTCCTTGAGCCTTCATGTGTTGCCAACCAGAAAGGTTTTTACAGAAAATGTCTAGAGAATAATTTCAATATATTGATAAAATATATAGATTTTGGTTTTAAAACTTGGTTCTGATAGTCTGAAAAGACTATCAAAGAAATGGTTGCTAAGAAAAGAGGAACGGGACTGAGTGACAAGAGAAGTATAGCAAGTTGTGGCAGTGAGTATTACAGCTGACGTGGATGGCTGTTAACTCTTACCTGTCACTACATTAATGAAAATATGCAGTTGTGTACATCTGCGTTGGGACGGCAGCACTTTCCAGAAAGTCACACTGTTGATAATTTGGCCCAAATCAAAATGGGCATGATGGATGACTGGGCCATTACTGATAAAGTAAAGTGTCTAGTGACCGATGCAGCACCACACATGATAGCGTCAATAAGAAGCCTAAACATCCACCATTCAATCTGTATTGCACATGTAACAGGGTGGTAAACCCAAGCCTGTACTGTATTTGCGTTGGTATATGTTGTGGCGATCTGTTCAGTTGTTTTGTCTGGTGCAGTGGTCATTCCTCGACACTGGGGTCAGTGTGACAAAGTGCCGCAGATTTAGTTTCAGTTTGGCGCTCTTTGATTTGTTCTTCAGTGTTAATTCTTTCTCTTGCATGATGGCTAACTCAGAGAACGGAGCAAAATACTCACGGAGTTGAGAATCAACAGATTCAGGGTAAACTGATGTTATTCAGGGAAATACGAGTGTCTATCTGTATATTCTATTTATATTTCTTTGGTTTATTGTACATTTTTTTTTCTTTTTGATCCAGCCCAACACTGATCAATATAAACCAGACCTCATCATTATAACTGAATGCACTGAAACCTGCAATTATTGCAAATTTTGTTTCTTTAATTTTTCATTACAATAAATTCTCTTTACAACCAGCTTTAACTAAGAGCCCGTTGTTTGTGTCCTGTGAGTCTAAATTCCCCTGGTTACACACATACTCTTAATTTATTCATAAAAAAATCAGCTATCAAATACCGACACTCGCAGGAGTAATAAATAAATCTAGGCAAATTGTTTCTTACTTTAGATCAAGCACTATAGCAGCAATATAGCAGCAACAGATGGGACGGCCAACCCTAAAACTCATCAATGAGGTACCAACACGTTGGAACAGCACATATCAGATGCTATCAAGGCTACATGATGAGAACGAACCGATGTGGGTATCTCTTGCCTCTCTCAACACTGACAGTACTGACGGTGGATGAGTCTACAGTCATAGCAGAAACACTGCTCGTGTTTGCTTCTTTCAATCAGGCCGCAGTGAAGTTGCCAGAAGAGAAGAGAGTTTATGGATCAAAGGTCATCCTGATGATGAAAATGCTTTATCATGCACTTGAGTATAATGCTTCAAATTTGCACACACCCGACGCACTGTCAGTTGAGTCTGTCAACAACGCTGCCTGTAGGGATTTTTAAGGTCCAGCTGGTGTCAGTACAGTATCAACACAGTTTGGCAATGTGTCGAAACGTGTCCTGACGCCTCATCAACCCATCACTAGATAGACAAAGTCTCCTCACTTTCTCATTTCCTCTCTAACCACCAGGTTCTCCTGGGCAACCTGGCTGAGCATAAGACTGGCAGTTGGGTGTTGCTACAGCGATGTGATGACAACAAGGATGGTTGCTGCGGAGATGATACAACTCAGAGAAGGACATGCATGAACAGCAGTGGTGGTCATCAGCTCCCTTCTGGCGGACAGGTATTCGTGACAGTTCCAGCTTTTTTAACTTATCTCTTTTTACTTAATAAATTTTCCTTGCTTGCTGGCATACACCCTGGGTTTGTGTGTTTTGTCAAGGCTTCTCAAGCCGGACTTGACAAATGGGGGCTCATCTGGTATCTGAATAGCATGCTGTGGAGTTATTCGTTGGTCCGATTGTTGCGGATACTACTTCCTGACGGACTTCTGTGGACCTCACAGATCGATGTGGATTTTACCCCATCAAGACTACTGCAAACTATGCTACCCTTGTTGACTGCAAAGGGGTAAGTGGAATGTTGTTTTGACTGTTTGAGTGTTCTCCGGATAGGTGAGGACGTCTTCCCCTTTGGGTTTACGTCGTTTGTTGTTTTTGTAGTGTTGTGGGGAGCGGCTAGTGTTGGTTGCTTCGGCAACCATCTCGGGGGCAGTCAGCTGGGTATGTGGAGTGGCTTACAGTTTGTAGCACTTGACATCCCGCTGGAACGCTGCTTAATCTACCCACCGCAGAACCACATGAAGACCAGGGTCTAGTTTTAAGTAGGTTTCGGGAACACTCAATAGTTGTGTGTGCATTGTTGTGAGTCTTTGTTACCAGTGGTGTGTGTGTTGCCATGGAAAGTTCGGACCTTCTCTCTGCTTTTATTGAAGCTCCAAGCTTTGCTCTTCTCAACTGCCTTGAGAGGGATCAGCTCGCTGAGGTTGCTCGATGCTATGATATTGAATTTCAGGAAAGTTCTTTTAAGTACGAGTTGAAAGCTCTCATTTGGGTGTCCTTGGTGAGTAGGGGGATTCTGCCTTTGGATCCACCCTCTATGCTCACTGGACCACCTCGTGCTGTGACTTCAGGTACACCCACCTTGGTGCTTACGTTTGAGCAACAGAAGGAACTGTTCGAGATGCAGACACTACAGATGAAAATGCAGGCAGAGCAGCAAGAAAGGCAAATGAAAATGCAAGCAGAGCAGCAAGAAAGACAAATGAAAATGCAAGCAGAGCAGCAGGAAAGGCAAATGCAAATGCAGTTGGAGTTGGAGTTGGCCAAGCTGCAGGTAATGGAGGCATCTCGTTCAGCTGCCAGCTCCTCCAGTGAGGCTGGGTCAGCTGGCACTGACATTGACGCTTGCCTGCGCCTTGTGCCTCAGTTTAATGAACGTGATCCTGTAACGTTTTTTACTTTGTTTGAGCGTGTTGCAGACTCCCGGCGGTGGTCGGATGCAGATCGAGTGTTGCTTCTGCAGAGCGTGTTGACTGGTAAAGCACAGGAGACATACCGTGCAATTTGCGGTGAGGTGAATCTCACATACGACATGGTGAAAACTGCAGTGTTGAAGGTCTATGAGTTGACTGTGGAGGCACACCGGCGGAGGTTCAGGCATTGGACTAAAGGCGAAAAACAGTCATACATTGAGTTTGCTCGTGACTTGACCACACATTTTCACCGCTGGTGTTCTGCAGCCAAGGTCACCAGTTTTGAGTCTTTGTCTGAGTTGATGATTCTTGAACAACTCAAGGCTGCCTGCCCCTTGAAGATTGCTACATATATCACAGAGAGGGAGCCCTCAACTGTTTTGAAGGCAGCGGAGCTGGCTGACAATTATGTGTTGGTCCGTGGTTCCAGTTTTGTGGATACATGTCCGGGAGTCGGCAGTGCACAGGACAATACCGGCGGGGTTCAGTTCAAACCCTCTAAGAATGACCAGAGTCACAAACCTTCGGGGCCGAATTTGTGTCATCATTGCCATGCTGAGGGACATTGGAGGGAAAAGTGCCTGCTCCTGAAAGGTAAAAGCAAGTCTGGAGCATCTCCTTCTTCTACTGCCTTGTTCTGCCCTACGACACTCCCGGATGCTGCTGGGGTCCCTAAGCCCACCTGCAATACAGGTTTTGCACCTTTCATCGCATCTGTGTCCTTGGCTGGTGGGGAGGGCATGGACCTCAAAGCTTTGTGTGACACGGGGGATAGCCATTCATTTATTGTGCAGAAAGTGTTGCCTTTTTCCTCTGACTCTGAGAATGATGATTTTGTTAATGTCAGCGGAAGGGAACTTGGCTATGGTCCTGTCCCCTCAAGCCGCCATCCTGTTCAACCATCATCCAAGTAACTAATCAGTGATTGAGAAGGAAACCATTGCGCATATCTTGGCTCTTCAACACTTTGAGGTGTATGTGGTTGGAACAACACCCCTTGTGGTCTTCACCGATCACAACCTCCCGACCTTTTTGACATCTCTTAGTTTCCCAAATCAGAGACTGATCAGGTGATCCCTGTTCCTATACAACTTGGACATTCACTACATTAAAGAGTGGGCTAACGTTATGGCTGATGCCCTGTCCCGCGCCCCTGTTCCAGCATTAAAATAGGGTTTTGGAGGAAGACTAGCAATCCTCACCTGGCACATCGGTGGTGCAGTTGTTTGTAGCCCCTCCTTCCTTTCTTTTTATGTGGTTCTGTTAAATATGCTTCTCTTGATCACGGTTGTGGAGGACTGGGAAAGTGTTGGGTGAAGGACGGCACACGCCACTGTACTCACATGATATGTAAATTTAGCATATGGATAGTTTAACCTGGGGTGTTATATTTTAACAGCAAACCGATAGGGAGTTTAATGTCGGGGGGAGGTATGACACCCCAGTGCCGCGGATTACTGCGGGCACATTTCTCTCTCTCTCCCCCCTTCTTTCTCTTAACTACAGGAAGTCTTCGTTTCTCCTGGGCAACCTGGCTGAGCACAACAGTAGCAGTTGGCGGGTGGCAGTTGCAGCAGGGACCAGGACACAACTCAGAGAAGGACATGCTTGAACAGCAGTGGTGTACGTTGGCTCTTCTGAAGGACTGGTCTTCACGCCCATTCTAGTTTATCTTAGCTTTTTGCTTAATAAATTCTCTTTCATTGCTGTCGTACACCCAAGGTTTGTGTGTTTTGTCAAGGCTGCTCAAACTGGAGTTGATACAGACACACAGACATTATTGATCGCAAACTGGGAAAATGTAGTGTGGCAGAATGACACACAGCCAACCTCCAACAGAAGCCCAACAGATAATATGAAAGCAAATATGCTTAAATATATAATAAAGAAGTCGAAAAAACAATTTTTTAAAATAAATAACAAAGGTGCAAAAAACTGCAACATACAATGTAAAATGGAATTGCTCAGTAACATGGACAATAAAGGGCATAGTGGAAATATGGTTATGATACTGAAAAGGCATGTGGCAGATAAGATTTCAATGTATTTGTTTATTCAAAAGCAGAGCCCCAACAGTCTTTTTGAGAACATCAGTGTGTCAGGGTGATGGCCCTTGGTCATTGATTATGATGTAAGTCAGTTTCTTGTGTCCTTCCCTTCACCATAGTCTCAAAAATCATCCAGCCTCAGACTGATTATGGAGCCAACCTTCTTGATGATTTTATCAAGTCTGTTGGTGTAGCTGGCTGTGATGCTACCCGGACAAAATAGCTGCAGAGAAGATTGGTGTTTGCCAAAACACACTGGTAGAATGTCGATTGTCTGCTCATCCCCTTCTTAGACGCCACCTCTTTGTTGAATTACCAATCCAATCTGTTGCTGATCACCATTCCCAGGTATTTATATTCCTCCAGGAAATCTAGAGTTGTATTTTTTCTGCCAGGTCATGATTAAAACCACCTGTAATTTCCGTGAATGCATCCAGGTGTTCTGTTTCTGGTTTTGCAGTGGTGGAGCTGATAGCTTCACAGGCTCCACTGCATCAGCTGTTCGAGGGGATGTGTAACCGGTTGTATGTGCACCACGTGTATAGCTTGACTCTGTGCTGTGTTTTTCTTTGAGGATGAAACAAGTGCATGACTTGGAGAGTATAGTATGCTCAATGATTAATTCTCACTAATTTAATTCCGTGGCTCCTGACAAAAACTGTAACAACATCAACACTTACGGTCAGTATTGATTAGAAACCATGCCCCTCATCCATTAAAGTCTAAAGAATAGGGAAAGCATTATATAATATACTAGTAAAAAAAAAAACCTGTTGAAAGAAAACCTAAAGACTCAAATTCTGGTAAATATTGGCAGTAAATCATGGTCCTGTTGCCAGAAATTTGAGTTCATCAGTGAACTCAAAAAGAATAATTAACGATAAGACAGAAATTTGCCCCAACTGCAGATAGCCTACCTCTCCCATGAAAGTCCGAACAATATGGCGGGGGAGAGGTAATGGTGTGAGAACTAATTCCAATGGCCAGTGTCACATAGTACCCATGGGGTGCAGGCTTAAATGAAAAGTTGCCTTTACTGACTCAGAAACTAAATTAAAATAAACAAGATTTTCTGTAATAACACATCCACCATCCATCCATACAGATGTACACAACAAATTTTTTTGGTGGACGTGAACTCTCTCTAATAGCGGTGCATTATTCCCACAGCAGTCAGTTCAATGTCTGGGCTGCAAAGATGTTCCTTCACATTCCACACCACCTGACTCCCAAAGTACAATCCCTCCCTCCCTCCTTACCGCTGCTCATAACATCCCCATCTCTCTGACTAAAACTGAAGCTGAAGCTGAACGCTGTAATCAGGGATGAGTGAGCGCTGCCAGGATTTGGTGAAACAGAAAATACTACACTCCCTTTGGGTCTTCGCCAGCACCGTAACTTCGTCTGTCTTGCTTCCGAGGACTGCTGGCTTGTACCTCTCTCCTTTTGACCCCAGAACTGCAGCCTCGGCGCCTGCTCCATATCTCTTCTGGGACTACAGGTTTGTCTCAGAGCGGGAGTACAGCCTTACACAGCGAAACCAGCTGTTTACAAGTGTTCTCAATAATAAAGAGCAACAAAAGTTACAAGAGAACCAGGATAAAAATGGCACAAAATTATTTAAATCTTCACTTGTATGTATCTATATTATAATATATATATATAGTGTATATATAACATATATTTGTGTGTTATATATTTGTATATCTTTATACTGACATGGTGCACCTGTACGAAAACTATTTCCCCTGCGTTTAATAAACACAAAACTGACAAAAATAAGAGGACAAAAATGTTTATAAATGTATTATCAATTGGACATTTGCACATGATAACATAAAAGTGATGGAATCAAGTTCACTTTTACCTCAACAAAGAATTCATATTTCATTTTTTTTCAGATCTAGGTCAATGGATAAAACCCTGGAGAGATTGTATTTGAGCTGATCACACCATTCTTTTGGGTTTCTGTCAATTATTTTGAAAGTCTGGTTTTGACCTTCTATATGGCACTATATGAATAAAATTTGATTGATGGATTTGGTCATTGTAGCTCCTGCTGTATTTAGAGAAATGATATGCCGTATCATAGCAAAGTTTTATACTTCACTCTGCCAGTTGGAGACCCAATAGACAAGTTTCTCTATTTTGGGTGCTGATACTAAGTTTGGGAATCACAGCATTACACATAGTTGTTATAAATATTATCTAACACTATATGTGTGTGTGTGTGTGTGTTTAATGGCTGAACTGACATAGTTTGCTGTGTGGTTGGCATTCTTTGGTCTTCACTCACTTTTGATTTTGAAACCAAAACCCAGCATCCATCATGTTTGGAGACATGACTTTTGGGATGCAATGACTCAATAAATTATTGGAAGACACTAATTTAACATTTTTAAAAGTATGTTTTTTCCAATAGCCACTACCGATGATATTGTCTGTTTAGTCATTATTTTGTTTCTGTGACACACACACACACACACACACACACACACACACACACAAAACAAAATCAATATCATGTATCTGACCAATATGCCTATGTATTCTTCGGTTAGATTAGATATACCTTTAATTGTCCCACTAGGAGAAATTCCTGATACATTCATCCATTTTTTTGCACTTCATTTTTGCAATGTAAAATCACCTGGTCTGTCGTCTCATGAAATCATAAGCAAATTAACACAAAAAAACTCCAATGTAATAAATACATCTTAAATCGAATCCAACCCACTTTTTATCTTCGAGTCTCAGCCAATTTCTGAGACATTTGCTTCTGTGTGTTTCAGCCGTTCATGAACTCTGGTGTCCCTCATGACCTCCATCATGGTCCCAGCTGTGGTTGCTAGGAGACCTTTAAAAAGCCACTGGTGTTTACGGCAGATGGAAAGTATAGGCGATCCCCTTGAGAATTTGACAACTTTTGGTTTCCTCTTTTAATACAGCAGCTGTTGTCGTGCCTCACATGTGGTGTCAGCATGCCTTTTCTAAAGCAACCAACAGATGCTAATAAGGAATATAAACAGTGGGAAGGAAGGGTGGCATTTCTGTGTGAAGGTCACCTGAGGCAGGTCACAGGCAGGGATGAAGCCAGGCATTTGCCTCATGGAGACAGGTATATTAGCAGCAGCCGCCTAAATGGCAGCCTGTAAATGCATTTAGACAGTGGCTTCAAATCCAGGAATTAATGTGTTAGAGCCTATTAGAGCTGCCATGTGTCCCGGTCTCAGCACTGGGGCTCACAGTCTGTATGGTTTTTTTTCTGAACGTCAGCTATTTATACAGAAGTCAGATTTCAGGCATGGTTGAAATGTAAAGTTTCGCTCCCTCAGTATTGTGATGTCGGTAAGAAAAGGGTAAGAAAAAAATGCTTAAAGTACTCACGTAGAAACAAAACAAGAATATTTCTACCGCTTACAATTCACACATTCAGAATAAAATAGTAGAAAATCTGCATCTTGTATAACTTTTTTTTAGCACACATAAAGAGTGTTTTGTGGCAGTTCCCAAGGTATTTGTCTTCCTATTTACCTTTCTGGGCCGGTGCATAGGGGATACCGGGGTTTGATCCCCGGTAAGAGCCAGTGATCGAACTGGGTTGTGTCAGGAAGGGCATCCGGCGTAAAAACTCCTGCCAAATCAAATAAGCGAATTGGATTCGCTGTGGTGGAAGGGAAATGGCCGAAAGAAATCATCATTTAGCCTTCCCCAAGGATTCATCAACATGTAATATAATATAATCCTCTGTATTTAGTTTTTCTCTGGGAAAATCAGGTATTTTTCCTACATTTCATTTACTGATCATGTGCTTAAATCATCATGCTGAGATAACATTTGAGAGCCACCTTATCAAAAATGGAGAAAAATCATATAACTGAAAATGATATGAAAAAATATAGAATTCATTAAACATAAACCAACTGTTTCCATCCACAGTCATTTGTCAAACTCCCATCAATTTCAGTGGTAAAATCAATGTTGGAGAAGTCGAGTGTTACCGCGGTAACTACGGAGCCTCTGAAGATCACTAATTGTATTTTACATCAGTTAATCACATGTATTACTAGGATTAGTGGATCAATAGGTGTTAAACAGTTTACACCAGCATATGCTTTTTTTGTCAACCGTTGTATCTTTGGGTTAACCATCTTTTATTGAAATGCGCACATCAATTCTAAAGATTTTTCATCCAATATGTATTCTTTTCCTATCACAAAGAGGCTTGTATTTATTTTCAATTTGTGTGAAATATCTTCTTTACTGTAGGATGATTGGAATGAGTTTTGTTCAAACACCCGTTTGATTCTAGCTAAGTGTGCACGATGTACAAATCAATACTGGCAGATTTTTAACACTAGGGTCATACAACTGCTATGTTGTTATTGTGACACAGTTTGAGATGTATGAACATCACATACACCACTGCATCTAATGGTCTGATTGGTCTGTTGCTGCATACTGTATCCGAGATGTTCAGGACCATGACTTGTCAGTACAGCTGCCAATCGTGCATTTTTTCAGCATACCAAATGACTTATTACAGTAAAAAAACAAACTTATCAGAAAAATGACATATATCAGTCTTGGACAATGGACGTGGCCATGGCTGAGGCAGTAGTGTGTGTCGTCCAATAATCGAAGAGTTGGTAGTTCGATTGACGTTCTGTCCTTGTCATGTGCCATTGTGTCCTTGGGCAAGACACATTGCTTTAAGTGCCCCGGCACTGGTGTGTCAATGTACGGGTTGAATTTATGAGCTGCACAGGAGCTAGACAATTGCAGGAGATCAACATGTCTTTATTTATCTTTCGGAGGTTTTGTCGCTGGGTCCATTTTTATATTAATTCTGTGGCTTAAACACAGAATATGTCATTTAAGCCACTGTGGATCTCTCATAAAGCATTATGTGTTATTAGGACCTTCTGTTTGCACCACTATTGTAAATGAAAATTGGATGTCATTTGGGCAGAGCGTGTCTTATGTAAATTTGCATCCTGTGGCTCTGTGACAGTAATGAATGAGTGTGTGTGTGTGTGCGTGTGTCTGTGTGTGGATAGGTCGCATGACGAGTGAATACAGACTAATATAATTGTTATGCATATTGTATGCCTGATCATGTTTATTTTTTTATTTTACATTTATTTTCAATGTTCTGCTGCACTATGGGTCCCAGCTCATAAACTTACATTTAGCTTCTTTTGGGGACCCTTTTCTTCATGCTGTTTAAACCCTTGCACCATCACATGTAATCAAAGGTCAAATAATGGTGTGAAGAAATAAATTCATTCATTCATTCATTTATTCATATACAAACCTAGTTATTAAATAGTCTTTTCATTTGATTAGGTAGTTTACAGTTGAAGGTGCGCTGACTCAAAAGAGGTGTATGGAGTGTGGGCCCCATTGATCTACTTTGGAAAAACATCTTTAAACAGTGTGCAAGTGAAAGAACAGTCAAACACTTGAAACACTTGAATTTGAAAAGACCGAATACACACATAAGCACTGGCTGACATGCATTATTATTTATTTTTTTTAACAGCAGTGTCATTGAGCGTCTTGTATGTGCTGAACTCATTAGTACTTGGCCAATCCACCAGTCTGTGTGGATCTTGCTGTTTATGTTGGGCCACACATGACTCTGTTTGCTTCATTTTCACTTTTGTAAACCTTGCCTGCAGAGAAACAACTGTTAACAGGAATTGAAAGTTGTTTGTTAATAGGAAACTGGTGTGCTAAGACACCGGTATGAGCTAATTAACTCAAGCAAACTTCAAAATAATCCCACAAGAAGTAATTCCATCTCCACCTCCGAGGAGTTTTATACTAATAGGTGTGTTTTTTTGTGAGAGAATCACCAAGGGTCGTACTTGAAGTTTATAGAGTCAAAAGTACTGTGTGATTTATTTGCACTTCACTTAATTTGTCCTCGCTCTTGTGTCATTGCTTCAAGTGTGAGAACAGGGATGTCTTCAGGTTTACGCTTTATGTAAAGGTGACCTCAGTGGGTGATAACTGTATAACATCTCTCCCTCTCTCTCTCTCTATATATATATATATCTATATCTATATATATATATATATATATATATATATGGAGTGGGTGCAGTTCAGTTGGTAGAGCTGGTCGGCCAATGGTTAAAGACACTGAACCCTAAATTGCTCCCAGTGGAGCTTGGCAGCACCTTCCATGGCAGCAGCCGCACAACTGTGTAGAAAAGTGTTATATAAGTGCAATCCAGTCCATATATATATAGAAATATATATATATATATATATATATATGTATCATCAGCTGTGGGAAATTGCAAAACTCATGATAATAATATTTCAGAGAGATTTGTCCAAGTCCAAAGTCGAAATTCCATTGCTTAAAATACAACACTAATACACCCACACCCAGTAATCAGTGTATTGAATATTTTACTAAAATAAAAAAAAAAAAACCTAATTCACCTTCAGCATTTTCGTCATGTGGCTCCAGGCTCACATTTCCCAGGTGATTTCATTAGATGCATGTTGCTGCATTTATTTATGTACTGTGAGTATGTAACCGGGCACTATAGCAGATTGTACAGGACACATGCCATCATTGTATTAACAATCTGTCAGTCAGTGTGTGTTAGCATGCAGGCCAGAAACCCTACAACAACAACATCTGCTCGGAGCTTTAAACCCCCAATACATAAGCCCATTAGACTCCCACACCTTGGAAGCATAAATATGCACATTAAATTAAAGTAAAACAATATTGTACATTCTGGAACAATGCTTTAATATGCATAGATTGTTGTAACAACACATGTGTGATGTTAGCACATGCTCCATTTCAATATTGACTAATTGATTGATTGTTTAGGTCAGGGGTTCCCAAGCTTTTCCATGCCAAGGCCCCCCAAACACCTTTGGCCCTTGGCCAGGGACCCCCTTTGCAAAACACAGCAAATGCTTC
>JAPTHA010000007.1:2821718-2832663 GCA_029814585.1 Gymnapogon annona
ATATATGTCTTTATATATTTAATATTGTTATATTTTTAATTTTTCATAAGACGGTTGCATTCATACACTCTAAGATGATATTACCAACCCACAATGGCAGGATAAGAGATAACAGACAAAAACAAAAACCAAAAACAAACACACTACACACACTCACACAAGTGATAATTTGATAATAATGAGATAAATTTAATAAGTTAAACATAAGTTAATGAGTGAGACATGTGAGACATACAGTATAATGTATAGCAGGGGTCCCTAACCTCTTTCGTGCAACGGACTGATTTATCCATCCATCATCAACCGCTTATCCGGGGCCGGGCCGTGGGGGCAGCAGTCTAAGCAGGGAGGCCAAGACCTACCTCTCCCCAGATACTTCCTCCAGTCTTCCGGAGGGACCCCAAGGCGTTCGCAAGCCAGCCGAGAGACATAGTCTCTCCCGCGTGTCCTGGGTCTGCCCCGGAACACCACCTTGGGAGGCGTCTGGGGGGCATCCGAAACAGATGCCTGAGCCACCTCAGTTGATTCCTTTCAATGTGGAGGAGTAGCGTCTCTACTCCGAGCTCCTCCCTGGTGACCGAGCTCCTCACCCTATCTTTAAGGGTGCGCCGGCCACCCTGCGGAGGAAACTCATTTCGGCTGCTTGTCTCTAGTCCTTTCGGTCATGACCCAAAGTCCATGACCATCGGTGAGGGTAGCCTTTCGGCTCAGCTCCCTCTTCACCACGACAGACCGATACAGTGACCGCATCACTGCGGCTGCACCGATCCATCTGTTGATCTCACACTCCATTCTCCCCCCACTCATGAAGAAGACCCCGAGATACTTAAACTCCTCCACTTGGGGCAAGGACTCCCCACCAACCTGGTGAGGGCACACCACCTTTCTCCAGGCGAGAACTATGGCCTCGGATTTGGAGGTGCTGATCTTCATCACAGCAGCATCACACTTAGCTGTGAACCGCCTCAGTGTGCGCTGAAGGTCCAGGTCTGAGGGAGCTAACAGGACCACATCATCTGAAAAAAGCAGAGATGAGATCCTGAGGTCCCCAAACTGGACCCCCTCCATCACCTGGCTGCACCTAGAAATTCTGTCCATGTAAGTAATGAACAGAACCGGTGACAAAGGGCAGCCCTGTCGGAGTCCAACATGAACAGGGAACGAATTCGACTTACTGCCGGAAATGCGAACCAAGCTCCTGCTCCGAGAGTACAGGGACTGGACAGCCCTTAGCAAAGGGCCCCGGACCCCATATTCCCAGAGCACCCCCCACAGGATGCCCCGGGGGACACAGTCGAACGCGTTCTCCAGATCCACAAAACACATGTGGACTGGTTTGGCAAACTCCCATGAACCCTCGAGCACCCTGTGGAGAGTATAGAGCTGGTCCAGTGTACCGCAACCAGGACGAAAACCGCATTGTTCCTCCTGTGTCTGAGGTTCGACTAACTATCCTCCTCTCCAGTACCCTGGAATAGACTTTCCCGGGGAGGCTGAGGAGTGTGATCCCCCTACAGTTGGAGCACACCTTTCGATCCCCCTTCTTAAAAAGGGGGACCACCACCCCGGTCTGCCAGTCCAGAGACACTGTCCCCGACCGCCACGCGATGTTACAGAGATGTGTCAGCCACGACAGTCCCTGCACATGCAGAGACTTGAGATACTCAGGGCGGATCTTATCCACACCCGCTGCCTTGCCACCGAGGAGCTTCGGACTGTTTTAATGTTTGCCAAATTTTTTACAGACTGGCCTCCAAGATCAATACATCAAAATAAAATGATATTTCCAGCATAAAAACTGGTGTTTTCCAAATATATTAATAACCATGAATCCACTGTGTAATTTTTTTAGTAGCGTCCTAGTAACATACTGACAGTGAAATAACACAAATAATGGACTCCCTTTTACATTGAGCAAAGAAACTTTACAAAGACATTACATTTTTGCTCACTTTTCCAGTTTGTGGTTTCAATTTAACGCTAATGTATTTTTTGTTACTGGTTACAATAGTTGTTTTAAGAAGGTAGTGGCTGTAGGTAACTTGTGACAGAGGAAACATCTTGACATACATCAGTAGACAGATGTTCTGGAGAGAGTCTGGTAGTTTTTCCAAAATAAAACATAATTCAGAATTCAGTAATTCAGTCTGTCTTGTCTGTCCATTCAGTGACATTATCTGAAGAATACTTTGAGATATCAGCACATATGGAGCATACGTCTATTGAAAATAGTTCCATTCTGGAAAGTGGCGAAGTGTGCAAGTTCAGCAGGATTGAGGAGTGTACAGAGGTCGACCAGAACAAAGCCTCCAAATTGGATGGAATAGATCTTAAATTATACTGTTTGTAGGATATAGTTGAGTAGAAGTCAAAACACTTTCTTTTAACCTTTAGCAGACAAAAATTGATCAATGTTAGGGTTGAAATTATAGTTTAGGTTGTGTTTGAAACACATGTCCATCGCAGAACTTCTGCTATTTTTCCTTTCGGATTTTCCCTTCAGAGGTCACCACAGCAAATCATTTGTCTCCATCTAACCTTGTCTTCAGGATCCTCGCCTCTCACAACAACCAGTAGCCCAATTTCCCACGGCACCTGTTAGTGAACAAATACTGAATAATTGGTGATCAGCATCAGATGTCGGTCGTTGTTAACCAGGCCCTCGACCGATCCGGTGTGGAAGTCATATATTCGATTCACATATTTGATTTGTCAAAATTTTGCGTCTGATGCCCTGCCTGACACATTGAAAAAAGTGGAAACTAAAATGTTGAATTACTTTTAGCCAATTGACTGTTTGTGTGGTGTGTGTACATGTAGGGGGGTTCTTACCTTATTCCTGCGTATGGACCCTTTCCTTTCCCACGACATGACAGAACATTCTCGAAAAAAGAATGGATTCTGCAGGAATGAGACCGCTCCAGAGAGCCATCGCCCAGCAGGCACAACGGTTGGGAAGGCACGACAACACACTCGCGGAGATCATGGGTGCGCTGCAGGGGATGAGCACGTAGCACCAGTGTAGAAATACCCAGATTCGTCTCGTCGGTTTGTGGTGGCGGTGGAAGCATCTGATACAGGTGTGGGGGCTGTGCTGTCCCAGCAGGACATCGTGTCTCAGAAGTTACATCCATGCACCTTTTTCTCCCGGCGCTTCACATCTGCGCAACGCAAATATGACGTTGGCAACCAGGAGTTATTGGCGGTGGTGTGGGCGCTGGAGGATTGGAGACACTGGCTGGAGTGAGGTTAGACACTGGCTGGAGTCAAGTGCCGTTCTTAATCTGGACAGATCATAATAACTTGGTTTATCTTCGCTCTGCACGTAGACTGAACTCCAGCCAGGTGAGATTGGCATTATTTTTAAGTCAGTTTGACTTCACCCTATTATATCGGCTGGGTTCCCGTAAAATCAAGCCCAATGCCTTGTCTCAGATGTGTACTGACTCGTCCACGTTGGAGGAGCCACACTTAATCCTGCTACCAGCCAGCACCTTGAGAGCAGCGAGGTGGGATGCTGACACGGTGATCCAGGAAGCGCTGAGGATAGAGGCTGATCCAAGGACGGGTCCAGCGGACTGGAGGTTTGTCCGTGCATGATGGCACACACGAAGTTCCTGGAGTGGCGGCACGCTTCTAAATTGGCCTGTCATCCAGGCTTTCAGCAGACACTTTGGTCCTGAGGAGCCACTTCTAGTGTCCGGGTATGACTGGTGACACCCGGCGGTTTGTGGCTGCATGTTCCATCTGCGCCCAGAGTAAGTCCTCGCATACAGCCCCCGCAGGACTTCTGCACTCAGTAACAGTACCAGGACGTCCCTGGTCCCACATCGCCTTGGATTTCGTGACTGGGTTACGTCCGTCTGATGGAAATATGGTTATGCTTACCATTATCGACCGTTTTTCTAAACTTGTTCATTATGTTCCCCTCCCTAAGCTTCCCTCAGCTGCAGAGACAGCTAGGTCACTGGTAACGCTCATTTTCCCATTACATGGACTTCCTTCAGACATCGTTTCTGACTGTGGACCTCAGTTTACGTTCAGGATGTGGGGGGAGTTTTGATGCAGTAGTGGGTGCCCAGGTGAGCCTGTCCTCTGGCTATCATCCTCAGATGAACGGGCAGACGGAGCGCGCTAACCAGACTTTAGGAGCAGCTCTGTGGTGTGTGTCAGCGCAGCACAGAGCCTCCTGGTGTGGTCATTTAGCATGGATTGAGTACGTTCATAATTTGTTGTCATGCTCTGCTACTAATCTATCCCCGTTTGAGTGTTATTATGGTTATCAACCCCTGTTGTTTCCTGAGCAGGAGGCAACGGTGTCAGTCCTCTCTGTCCAGATACATCTTCGACGGGTCCGGAGGGTTTGGAGAACAGCTAGAGCAGCTTTGAACTGGTCTGTGGAACAAAATAAGAGGCTGGCAAACGCTCGCCGTTCTCCTGCTCTGGATTATCAGCAGGGACAACAAGTATAGCTCTCCACTTGGGACTTGCCCCTGGAAGTAGAGTCCCGGAAGTTGGTGCCTAGGTTCATTGGTCCATTTGAGATCGAGAGGGTGATTAATCCGTGCATGGTCAGACTGAAACTCCCTTCCTCGATGAAGGTGCACCCTGTGTTCCACGTTTCCTTGGTAAAGCCGGTCTCTTCCTCTGACCTAAGTCCGCCTGTGGTGGAGCCCCCGCCCCCCCGGATGATTGATGACCATCCAGCCTACACGGTAAATAGGATCCTGGATCTTTGTCCACGGGGGTTCCAGTACTTGGTGGACTGGGAGAGGTATGGCTCAAAGGAGAGATCCTGGGTCTCCAAAGACTTGATTCTAGATGAACTGATTTCATCGGACTCATCCAGGTAGACCTTCCATTTGTTGAAAGGGGGGTACTGTGCTGTGTGTACATGTAGGGGGGTGTTTTGGTGTGTGTGTGTGGGTGGAGTGCGCTGCGGTGGTCATTGTTTTGATGATCATTTAGTCAAGAACTTCAATAAAGATATTGCTAATTTGTTAGCTTTTAAATTATTTTTATGATAACAACCTAATAGGCGCCCAACAAATTAAATTTATTATTAATATATATCTCATTTAGAATCCCTTCCTCCTCTGGGGCTTTTGAAGTTACCGTATCACCACATAAAAACCAGGCTTGTGCACATAACAGTAGCGCAATTTGACATTACAGCTGAGACATAACAGCGCTCATAAATTCCTCAAAGGACACAATCCATACATTGACCTTTTCCTTTTCCTCATCTGTGTCCCTCTGCTCCACGCTCTGACTCTACCTCTCTCGCTCATTAATCCTCCAGTTTTATCAGGCTGTCTCAATCGCTCTCACTTTTCGCCCTCACACACACACACACACACGCACAGTTATCTCATTTTTTCGACTCTCACTTTCTCTATATCCTGTACCTCACCTCTCTCCTCAAAGACACTTTCCTACCATGCTTCTACCTTTATTTCATCCCCACCCACCCCCCTTCCCTTTCTCTTTTGGCCTTTATACTCCATGTAGCTGACACTCAGCTCTGGTGGTCATCTTAACAACTTTTTATCTCAAGTGCCCCCTGAAGAACAAAAGCCTGAAGTTACCCATTCGATCCCTGATTCTCTCACTCTCCGTGGGGCCAATTTAGCTCCTTACCACCAGACTGTCCATGACTGTGGCAGGTGGCGGGAGACCACAAGGTGCAAGATGATCATTATCATACAAACCTAACTAGAGGGCAAAGCCTCACACAGTCACCTGTTTTCATAGCCCAGAGTTTCATGAATAGAATTGCTCTGTCCTTTATAAAACAAATCATTTTAGTATTCTAATTGCAGCCCAATGTGTTGCGTTTGCAGTTTCAGGCACCGGCCTTGTAGTGTCTTCTAGATATAAACTCAGTCAGAAATGAAGAATAGTTACATGTGTTGTTCTTCTTTTGATACTTCACATCAACAACTTCCATCATATTTACATGTCTACATCTGTCGGAATGACTTTGATAATTTAGGATCTCTTTTCCCTACGTGTTCCAAAAGTCAGAACAGAACTGGAAAAGTAAGCATTTAAGTGTTAATTATTTATTTTTATTTTTTATTGGACAATATGAAAGTTACATTTATACACAACAAGATGACATTCCCAACCCACAATGATGGAATCAGAGACAGCAGACAAAACACAAAAAAACATACAAAGAGCAAACAAAAAACAAAACATAAAACAGGTACAGTGACAAAAATGAGAAAAAAACAAGTGAACGTATGAGTCACGGAGACACATACAGTATGTTGACCTCTGACCTCCTACTCACACATGCAAAGAGTGCAAAAACCGGGCGAACAGGTCGACAGAGGATGCTGTCATGATGGCCGTCCACTCAGCTCTCACTCACCTGGACCAGAGTAACACCTACATGAGGATGCTTTTTGTGGATTTCAGCTCCATATTTAACACTGTTATACCCCACAAACTGGTCATGAAACTGAGGAACCTGGGTTTGGGCAGTTCACTGTGTGAATGGATATTGGACTTCCTCAGGAACAGCTCTCAGCGAGTCAGGATTGGGAACCGCACTTACTCCACTTTCACCCTGAACACTGGAACACCACAGGGGTGTGTCCTCAGCCCCCTCCTCTCCTCTCTCTTCACACAAGACTGTTCCCACAAACACCATCATGAAGTTTGCGGATGACATCAGCATTGTAGGACTGATGAAAAACAATGATGAGTCAGCCTACAGGGAGGAGGTCAAACACTTTACCGAGTGGTGCTCACAGAACACCACTCCTGTTCTCCACTGTCACACTACAAAAACCAAGGAAATAATTGTGGATTTTAGGAAGTCTCTGAAAGTTAAAGCAGGCCCTCCTCCCCCGTCCCCTGCTAGTGAACTTCTACAGAGCATCCATCGAGTCCATCCCGACCTACTGCTGCACAGTGTGTGGTTCACCAGCTGCACCGTGAGGGACAGGAAGGGCGTGCAACGGGTGGTGAAGACAGCAGGAAAAATAATCAGGACCACACTGTCCCCCCTCAGTGACTGACATTTACCTCGGCCGGCTTCGGAAGAAAGCCATAAAAATCAATACTGACACATCAACTCACCCCGGACATGCTCTGTCCCCCCCCCTCCAATCTGGAAAAAGATTCCGCTCCCTCAGATCCAGAACCACAAGACTGAGCGAAAGCTTCATCCACAAGGCAGTCAAAGCCATCACCCCACCTACCCACCACAGAGGCTGCCATTGAACCCCCCCAACACACACACTCACCCCATATACACCCTATCAGGTGCAATTACCCCCCCCCCCACACACACACACACCATGCATCACACAACATGTGCAGTAACCCCCCCAGACCCTTTCTTGCACCTTTTTGTAGTGCTCCTTTTGCACTCCAACGTATTTTACTGTAATTTTATACTATTCTTGCAGTTTTTTTATACTGTTTTGTTTTATACTTGCTGTCATGTGGAGCTGCCAAACTGACTTCCACAATAAATGTTCTTAACAATGTTTACAGTGACAATGAAGGATTCTGATCCTGATTGAGTATATAGAGTTGAACCAATGTGGTGTTCTGGAAAAGTTTTCATGTAACTTATAAATGGTTTCATATCTTGTAGTACATCCAACTTATTTTTTCATCCTGTAAGTTATTTTCTCCAGGTCCACACAACTGTTGACTTCTTCAACCACGGCTTGATTGGAAGGAGGGCATGGTCAAATTTGAATTTTTTAATCAATACATTTCTTAGTGATTGTTAACAGAATTTATGTCTTAACTTTCTTCACATACTTTGACAGTTGAGTTTAGTTAGATTCACTGGTGGACAGACCTCAGAGTCCAGTAGAAATGTGATCCCATGGATATTCCATAAAGTTTCACATACACCCCCAAACCACCAAACCATCTCGCTCAACACCATCCTTTCCGACTCCCTGGACACACTAGCCCCCTGGAAAACCTCCTCTGTCTCATTCACCAACTCTGCCCCCTGGAACACCCTGGAATTCCACACCATGAAACAAACTGGCCATCAACTTGAACGTCTCTTCCAGCGAACCTGCCTCACCGTCCATGCTGAAGCCTACAAGCAACACATTTCCTCCTACCGCATCACTCTCCTCACTGCCAAATCCACCCACTTCTCATCCCCCATCAACAGCACCAACCGGAATCCCTGCATCTTGTTCTCCACTGTCAACAAACTGCTCCAGCCACCAGTCATCAACCCACCCTCATCCCCTGACCTCTGTAACGCTTTCCTCTTCGCTTTTAACAACAAAATCTCCCAAATCAACAGCTCCCTGACTGGAGCTGAGTAACTCCTCCTCCCCCACCTCTCCTTCCTGCTCCTTCCTGACCTCCCGCCCTTCCCTCCTATCAATGCTTTCTCCCCTGTTGACTCCTCCCATATTCTGGACATATTCTGTTATCATTGAAAGAATGAATATGATATTGTTTAGGTGCAGCATCTGTAGTGGTGAGGTGGCTGTATTGGTCTGTTGAAGTTATAGGAGCCAAGCCAAAAGGCGAGGCTCTCAATTTACTCCTCCACATCAAGCGGAGTCAGCTGAGATGGCTTGAGCATCTATTTGGGATGCCTCTCTAGGGAGGTGCTCTGGAAATGAGGAGGCCCCAGAACACGCTGGAGGGACTATGTCTCTGGTTTGGCCTGGGAACACCTCGGGGTCCCTCCAGAAGAACTGGAGGAAGTGTTTGGAGAGATGGAGTTGGGGCATCCCTGCTTGACTGCCCTTGCAACCCGGCCCCAGATAAGCAGTAGAGAATGGATGGATGGATGGATGGAAACTCTTTCGGATTTATTAGTATTTGGAGATCTGACCCTAAAAGAGTTGGTGCCTCACCAGCCGTGAACCTCACAAACCTCACTCCATGGCACTGGTGTGGACGCCTTATTCAGAAGAATCAGGTACTGATTCAAATGGAGGATCAGTCAGTGGTAAAAGGAGATTTCTTCTCCTGTAAAAATACTGCACACTGTAAAAATAGTCCCCAACAAGTAAATCGGCAAAGGCCTTTGAAATGAGGTAGATTTGCATTTGGTTTCTTGATGTTCACTAACTATATTCCTCAGTCAAGGTTATGTGGTGTTGCTGGAGGAGAACAACAGAATGGCACAGAAGAATTCTGAACATTGTTGTAAATGCTACATGTTGAAATCAGTTTATTATAATACAAACAGAGAACATACGTATACAGTATGATACAAGTAAAGGATTGAAGTGATTGCAATATATAACATTTGAACCAAAGGATGAAAAAAACTAAAATCTCACATCTAGTTTGCTTTTTGTTTCATTTAAGAGATGCTAAGGTTGGAGATTTATTTCTTTGTTGTTGTTATTTCATGTATTGAAATGAAACATAATATCATGCACACAATCTGGGATGGTATTGTCCAGTTAAAGCTACAGGAGCTGAAGGGAGAAAAAGAACCATAAATAGCAAGACACTGGACCCTGGCCCAGATACTCAAGGGAAAAGTTGGGCGTAACCCTGGAGAGTTCACCAGTTCATCACAGGCTTCATTCACATACTTTTATACACCAGTGCAGGGGAACTGGTTTTTGAAAAGTAAACAAAAGAAAATTTGAACAGAAGTGCCTAAATGCTTAACACAAGTCAAGCAGAACTACTTCAAATGCTTACTTCATGACGGTACTTGTACTTACATCCCTAATTCTCAAGTGTGTTTTTGTCAGTTGTTTGTGAATAGCTGCCACTGTGTATTTACTTGAATGCACAGCCTGTCATGCACACTATCTCGTACATATCTATACATAGATTTTCTAATGCTTGGCTCGACCAAGCAGAAACACTGTGTTGTTGAAGATATGAATATCTACCAGAGAAGCCAGATTGTATCTGTTGTGCGTTGTTTGTTTGTGCACTTTCGTGTGAAACTGTGGCTGTGTGACAGACACAAAGACATTTTTTTTGAGAAAATGTCAGAGACAGAGGGATAAACAGAGGACAGTAGAGCAAAGTGAGCTGTGAAAATGGTTTGTGTACGGGCTGAAGGTGGATAATAACCATGTTCTTATCTCTGCCCCACTGAGCCACGAGCCTCCAGCCTCCAAAACAGAGACAGCACAAGGCGACGAGCTGCCCCAGTCTTTCTGTGACGGACTACGTGTCAGAGCCCTCGGTGACCTTCACCATCTCAGCCCATGGATTGTATTCGTAAAGCTTCACCGGCACACACACACAGTAACTCATGATCTCAAAGAAACACACACATCCTGCCTGAGACTGAGAAAAATTCAACTGTTAATTGTAGCAGAAGAGGAGGTAAACACCATCATGTGCCAAAAACACCATTGAATGTTTAAAACAGTCACTGTGTAATTGTAAGATCGCACCTAAATCCCATATATATATATATATGTGTGTATATTCTGTTTCAAAAGCATGAAAAAAATCACAGCTGACATTCGAGTAGTTATTTGATAAATAAATTTAGATTATTGATGCCTTGATTTGATTACATAAAGATTTTTTTTAGCAGAATTGTAAGATCGCACCTAGATCCCATATCCACAATGTATATTCTGTATATATTCTATATATTCTGTTTCAAAAGCATGAAAAAAAATCACAGCTGACATTCGAGTAGTTATTTGATAAATAATTGATGCCTTGATTTGATTACATCAAGATGTTTTTTTAAATGTATAACTTTTATATAATCTTCTGTAGGGTAGCAGTTTATTAGTATAATGTGCTCATTGATTGATTCAATAATTGTGTCAAAATGGGCCAAGAAACTATTTTGCTCAGTTCATTTTTCATATACCTTGACCTTTGCAATTAGAACAAAAATGCATTAAACAGATAAAAACTGTATTTGGTCAAACTATCCAAGTGGGCTAAGAAACTGACTGAAATCCTGCTTATAGTCGCCAAGAAATGTATAGCTAGAAAATGG
>JAPTHA010000007.1:3609090-3640499 GCA_029814585.1 Gymnapogon annona
GAGACAGTGCAGTTGTTCAGAAGCGACACTTGGTCCATCTCCGGAGACAGTGCAGTTGTTCAGAAGCGACACCGTGGGTAAAGAACTCAATGGATTTAGTCATTTGGAATGAGATGGAAAGTTTGGTAAACTTCTTAGCATGTTCTTTACACTATACTTATGGGAATAACTTCACGATAGGTTAACATACCAGACGTGTATTAAGTTGGTTGTCTATGCTTCATGCAGCTGAATTTCCATCAGTGTGTATTTTTATGCATATTGTACACCTATTTAGCCTATTGTTCTCTATTCTATTCCTATTTTCATAACTTGCCTTTAAGATGAAATGTATGTTCTTGGTCTGGGATTTTGGAAAATTCAACCCTCCAAAAAATGCATGATGCAGTCCAATGCGACTTTTATAAGTTTGTTTCTAACTTTGTTATGTATTTTTTGGCTGATGTAGCAGTTTGTTAACATTTCACCCATATATCTATATTACATCCAAAATGCTGTATATTGTGTGAGTTGAGACACATATACCCAGATTTGTCAGATTTGGCACCTACACTGGTGTGATTTATACCCTGGAGCGACTTATGGTCCTGAAACTACGGCACTTACTCTGTCCCATGCTGAGAAGTTTTGACCCTGTGCAGTCTGTAAGGGTGTTTTCACACTTGGGTGGATTGGAGCTGTTGTTCTGGAACAAGTCTGTGGCTCAGTTGGATTGGGCATATGTGAAAGCAGTAATGGGACTCAGTTTGGGAAACTATTATCGTTTACAGTATGAACATGACCACAGCGATACAAACAGAAACAGTTCAGTTTTCTCTACCATTCTGGACATGACACGCACACGTTACCATAAAGCAGAGCGCTTCTGTTAAAAAACAACAAGTGGCACAGTAGGGTAATGAGTGGAATAAGCTTCACACCTCCCGTCAGTGGCCAGATAAACATGTGGTGAGGACGTCACTGGCATTTGGGAAGACCAGCATATATTGGGAATGCTTGATAATACGCACAAAAACTCAAGACATATTCAAGATTTTCAGTGACCGCCTGAAAGGTATGGAGCAGTGTAAGCATGAAGCAAAACAAGGCGATGCCCAACACACATTGTAATACACGAGTCCCTGAACCGGGACCAAAGCCCCAGCCTGAAGTCTGCTGCCAGGACCCAAGACACTCACCAAAGACTGCTTCGTGACTTTGAAGGAGTCCTCACACTCTGAATCAGGCAGGAAACGTGTCCATGGTAACACATCAAGGTCTTACTCACATTACAGATAGAAAAGGGACTGAAAAAAAGAGCTATGACAGATTTACCTGACTTGTAAACGATATAGTCAACTAAAGATAGCCTTGTCATTTCAAATATTTTAATGCGGAAATACTTTATGTAAAAACCTGCAGGTGCAGTGCTTTATTGAAAAGCTAATATACTACCATTTCTATTATTTAACACTGCTGGTTAAAAGTGTGTTATACATTGCAAGAAATAAAATCCAACTCTACTTTGCACTATGATTGGATTAAAAAAAGACTCATCAACATTTCAATATACTTAACAAGTTGTAGAAGATCATATTCTCCATTTGCCATTGAATAAGACGTGTATGTACCTATGCCAAAGAAAAGGAACAGCTGAGCGCGGTGAATGAACCATTATCCATCCGGCCTGTTTGTGCGCCGAGTGAACCCCCAAAGATAAGCACAATATTAGCCCGTGTGATTTTTATGTACACATGCCTCTGCTAAGTGTACTTCTTATCTCCGCCAACATGCGTCGATATGTGCCCGACCCACCCTCAAACTACGTCAGCAGCATCAGCATTATGGAAAGGCATTTCTATCAGTTTCCCTCTGTAATGTTCCATGAAGTCAAATCCCTTAATGGCAAAGGTGGCAACACTTATATTTAGCTGCTGTCTGAAGGTGAGATTTTACAGATATTTTGTTTGTCCCGGGCAATAGCACTGCTGCTGGCACTGGCATATTATTTACTATTCTGGTGCTGGTGGCCAGTGTCTAGGGTAGATAGGGTTGCCACTTAGGAAGCTTGGGTTGCCGTGGCCGACTGCCAACAAGCATATGACTGCACCTCAAACAGGCAATTGGCCCCCTGATGGGTGTGTGGCAGTTCAAACTAGTGGAGGAGAGGGGACTGTACAACAGAAGCACTTGGTGTGCAGCTCAGTGTGCCATAGACGCATGGAGAGCAGTCTGAGCAGTCACCAGGAAAGGCTGTATCTTTTCTAAAGCATCTCAATTAAGCTTCCTTTGTGTCTTAACTGAGTGACAGAGTTCAGACATAACAGATGGGAATATAAATCAGTTTCAATATATGAATGAAAACCACAGTCCCCAGCATGCATTGCACCTGAACTGCAATAACACTGCACCTGGACAGCCATTCCTTTCTCAAGATGGGAAGGAATCAGGGTGTTCCTGATTCCTTGTAGGCTGTAATGTTTTGTCTTGGTATGAAAACGTGTTAAAACGGTCCAAATGAAGCAACTGACGCAGACAGGGGGTGTCAGCGTGATGCCATCTGTACATGCAATTCACAGTGAGTATACATTCATTATTAATTGCTGAGACGCGTCTGCACACCACATCAGTAACTGGAGCAGACTTACAGAAACGCTGCTTCATTCTGCTGATGCACTGCCTCTTACATTCACACTTCACAACCTTAGCCGTCAGTCCAGACCATAACGTGGACAGCACACTTCGACTGACAGGTACAACGCGGCGGGTGCCAATATTAACCTTGGCGTTTTCACTGAGAAGAAATAACGGACTGCCATAGCATCATTCTTGCCTTGTTCGAAAAAGTACTGTTAAGGCAGTACAAGCCAAAGCAGCTAGTGAGGGTTGCTTTCAAAAAAATAAAAAAATAAGCCATGTAAACTTTCTCAAGAGTGACCTGGACGATCTTTCAATAGTTAGTAGACAAGAAATGATTTTGTCCAGATGCAATTAGAATAAAGGTTTTAAACGATACAGCTGCACTAGAAATAGTGGAAATCACAGCCATGTATAAAAAACACTTATGAGGTCATCAACAAATGTTGGCCTTCTAACACATGTAACACTATGGGCACTTGGTGACCTAGTTCAATAATAGACCATGTAACTAATCTTCTGTGAGACTCATACAATAAATGTGCACTAAGCAATGTACGCAGCTGTGGTGTAAAACTGTTTATTTTAGGCTATATTGCTGAATGAAACCTTTTATTAATAGAAGTCATAAAAATGCCTTCATCTACAAGAACAAGATGTTGTTTACCCTAAAGTCAATGTGACCACCTTGGGTGTCGGGCTGCTTCACCTCATTGCTTTTTTCCTCTATTGAAGTCTGTGTGTGTGTGTGTGTGTGTGTGTGTGTGCTGCAGCGAGAGAGTGGGAGTTGTGGCTGTACCTGAACTCGTTCAGCCCATCCACCATGCGGCTGTAAGCCGATGCCCTCTGGTTGGCATCAGCTGACCGTCGGCTCTTCATGGCCTTGAAAAGTCACACAACACACATGCGCTTTTAGACATGTGGCATTGAAGCTGACAAACAAAGTCAGAGGAAAAGGTAGAGAGGGTGATGCAAACGAGAGGAAAGGCAGACCTGGAAGACTTCCAGGGACCTGCCATCACTAACACACACATGTCAACACAATCGCAGGTATACAATGTATGAGCGACGACAGGCCAACCTGACCACAACACTGCCCATTACAGCAGCAGGCTGAAGGAGGCTTGCTTCTGGGTACTATTTCTATCACATTTCTAAATGGATGTTACGAAGTGGGTAGCCTGAGCTCAAACATGCCTATCAGGGAAGTGATCAAGACTCCAAACAAAGAAAAAGTGTTATCGCACACAGGAAAAAAGCAGAACACAATGAAGCTTAAATGTACCAGTGACATAAATCCTGACAGTCTTTATTGCTTCATGAAAAGAGCTAGAGCGGACTGCGAGGCTCCAGAAAGAGACGTCACCTGTTCAATGGCCATCTTGAGTTTGTTCATGTGGCTTTCAAAGAGAGGGAAGTGGGAGAAAAAGAAGTCCTGGAAGCGATTGTTCTCCTCGGGGTTGTGGGACAGCATGAAGATGACCCCAATGGCGATCTTTTTCTTCCGAGCCACTCCCAGGCTCGGTCCTGCACTTTCATCAGACATGTTGAAGCTCTCCTCCACTGACCTGTCGAGGAACGCAGTGACGGGTCATTTCAAATTCATAAAGCACAGACAAATCCAATACAATCCCATTTTAAACCAATTTGTCCACTTCATTAAACTCATACCCACATGTGCTTAGAGTCCAGACATACCAGCTAGGGACATACTTGCACTCCTCAACTCCTTAAAACGCATGATACACATGCAATGGTGGCTCATATCCCAAATGTCAAGAGTTTCAAAATATAAACACAAGACATTAAAGCAGGAGAAAGAACGAGGTGAGTAGAGAGTTTATTGAAAACGGTATTTGAACTCAAACAACTTCAAGATCATTGCCTTAAAATCAACACACAATCCAGGCTTTCCTTTGAAGGCACGGCCAGTTCTGACCTGCAGGTAGGAAAGGCCAAAAGGCACAAGCACCACCTCCCACAGTGCACCGTTGCTGCAGAGTTGCCGTAAGACGGCCACTTTAAAGTCCTTAAAAAGGGTTATGGAACAAAACCATCAAATGACAGCCCTTCACTGCCCTGATCTAGAATCAGAATGGCCGTTATTGTCATGGTATACACATACACAACCAAATTTGAGCTGCTGCTCCAAGGTGCTTGAGTGTAACAGGTTGATAAATGAGACAATAAATATGGCTAAAAAGTCTGGTATGGAAACGAAAATCCAATGTATAAAGTATAAATCAGTATAAATCCAATGAGAACAATTGGGGATGAATGAAAAAACTCAATGTATAAGAACAGATGACAGTTCCGGACCATGGCTGCTGCGGGGGAAGCCATCTTGACCACAGTGCCATTCCCACCAGCCTCCTGGAAAGACTTGCATCAGAAAGACCGACACTCAACTTTTGAAGTGATCACAAATGGAATGGCCTACTTTCTTCTTTCAGCATTTGAAGCTCTATTTAAAACCAGGTTATGATCCACCATTGAAAAAGATGCATTTTTTCATACAGATTTTTCTTCCATTTTTTTTCACCTGCTCTTATAGTTTTGTTCAGGAGTGTATTTACCTGACAAATGGCAAGGGTCTAACTATTTTTGGAAAATATCACCTCATTTTCTGTTAAAAAAAATAAAGGAAAATGTATCATCTATCCATCCTTTGGAAAACAAGAATGTTTGTGTATTTACAGTAGCAACAACAACGTCACAGCACTACACGTGTAACACTTAGTGACGTGGTCAGTAGAGAACAGAAGTGTGTGTCCATTTTCTCAATTGACCGTGAGATTCCCAGGAAGTCCTGGCAGTGCACACCAGCAGCAGACGGAGATGAGGTGAGTGCAGTGGAATTGTCCCAGAGTGTCTGTGTTTTTGGGAAGAGTGCGGCTCTTTCGACACTCATTTCTTGGATCTTACTTATTTCTTGTCTTGCTTACTGTCACAAATGCTGGGTGGATATCCTGTATACTAAAATTGAAGGCTATGTGAATTTGTTGCATCAAGATCACAAACATTTTGTGAAACGCATCAACATTTGCATTGCAAATGATGGAAATTATATGGAAGATGTCCTCCGAGTAAAAAGCTGTATTCACATTGAAGATGTTGCTTGAACTCATATTTTTACCGGACACCCTGTATAACTCTGTAAAAAAAATTCTAATCCATTTGGAATTTCCAGACCTGACCTTCGCTGAAAATCTCTGGAATATGATCAAAGAAAAATTGAAGGTCGCAAAATTGAAATCAAGAGTAGTAAAAAAGCAGCCAACAGCAACCTAACAGGTGCCTAATGCATGAAGGCTGTGACAGAAAATCAGAGCGGTTCAAAAATGCATAACAACAATTATTTTGCACTGTTGCATGAACGTTCATCTGCATTTCTATACGTTGGCTCTTGTTCAGGTGTAAAATGTCTTCCTACACGTATGTGCGTCTCACCATCGGGGGAAGACCCCATTCTCCAGACTGGTGGTTTGACTGCGGAGCCATCGGCGCTGGTAGCTTGAGGCGCAGCTGCTGGTCAGGGAGGAGCCGGGAGACGGGAAGGGGGTGATCAACAGGCTGCTTAGAGAGGCTGAAAGAATAGAAAAGGAGAAGAAGATGAGGGTGGTGGGGAGGGATGGAGAGGCGGAATGAGGAGGGAGAACAGACGGCAGCAGGGAACAGATGGGGAGAACGGGGGGCCACAGAAAAGCAAAAGGACACAAGTGAGTGAGTCAGACAGTAAATGTGTGGGGTTACTCACTCCGGATGGCACTCACAAGGTACAGAGACAGAGACAGAGAGAGAGAGAGAGAGAGAGGCCCAAGTACAGAGAAAGAAAACAAGTTAACGAGCCTGCAAAAGGAAAACAAAACCAATGCAGACACACATATCTGCAACACACATTTGCACACGCACACAACCGGGCAGCTTTCATAGCAGATGGAATATCGACGGGCTTGCTAAGAATCACATGCTGCTGTTGTTCAACAATTTGGCTTTACACCAGACTGGCACCATAATGACAAGCTGCACAAACTCACAGGCCTGATCACAGAGTTATTTACAGCCCAGGCATTTATCAATGGTCACATGAGCCGTGTGGAGGGTGTGTGGAGCTCTACCTATGTGTGTAAAGAGAGAAAGGGGGATTACTTCAGCTGATGACTAAGTGTGTGTGTGTGTGTGTGTCAAATCTATAAAGATAAACGGTACCATAGGAGTGGAAGATGTTGTGTCATTAGCATTTGCACATAACAATTAGTAAAATGAGGACAAAGTTGTGGCGGAAAAGAGTGGGTGTTACGAGAAAAGTGTCTATGTATTTGGGTTTTTTTTTTTGCACGTCAGACACAGATGAAGAGCTCTCAAGACCGAGGGCAGAGTGGGAGGTGCAGAGAGTGGCGATGAGAGGACGAGGCCTGAATTAGAAGCTCATTTACTAGTAGCAGCTTTTTGGAGCTGCTATATTTAACCCTTTGCATGTGACCTGGGTTTGAGCAGAAAGCATAATTCCCTTCGTACCAGTCATGCCAGTGGGACACGGGGTGTTTGTAGGGGTGTGGGATGGGGTGGAGGGCAGGCGGCGGGCAGCAAAGGACAGGGGTCAGTTTCCATTGCACAAGGCTTTCCAGACTCTGGAGGCCCTGTCAACTACTCCATGCCTGCAGCCAAAAAAATCTGAACTGTATTTTTATTTTGAATGGCACTATGATGGTGAGCACTTCCTTAGATAAATATACTTGTTCAAAGTCTAAAAATGAAAAATGTATGTACCAAACATCAAGGCAGGTTTACAAAGGGATCTTCTGCAGCAACAGCATTACCAAGTGTTCAGTTAGTGTGCTGCAGGAAATAATCCTGGCTTTACATGGATGCCTTAATCAAGTGTTGGTGCATAACTCATGGTTACAGATCTTTGATGAATAGTAGAAATATAGTCATCATTGTGACCCATGCGGACAGCCATAGAATTATCTATATTTGTCATGGCAACAGGCACACTGAAACCTGAAGAGTCACCATATATAAAACTCACTACAAAAATACATAGAAAAGGTTTGGGAAGACTAAATGCATGTATACAGTCTGTTATTACAGTAATCCCTTGAAGAACATATTGAACCTCGTTCGTTTTTCTGTACTGTGTGTTGATTGCTGGTGGGTAAAAACTCCATAAATGTGTTTGTTCTGGTCTTGTATGTATTGAATGTGCAACCACAGGTTTATGCAACTTTAGACTATACTGATCTAAATGGCAGTTTCTCAGTCCAAGTGATATACGAATATGCTTTAAGGTACATAGCTGTAAAAATACCCAAAAACCCCAGTACAATATACTTTGAATGGCTTTGGGTTAAAATAATATGAGTGTTTTAAAAATTGAAACAAAGATTTTGAAAACAAAGAACAAATTGTAGTTTCTCTGAATGCCATCTTTCCTCTTTCTCCCTCTCCTTGTTCTGCTACACACCCTCAGCGCCCATCAGGCAGTGCATCGGTGGATCATATTTAAACGATGGAAAACTGCATACCACGTATGACAGCTTAAGCACCACTGGTTAAAGCAGCCCGTGTTTGTGGAACTCATTCGTGTACTTGACCTTGAAGAATGAGGTTAAAGCACTTTGACCCAGGAAATGCTTGACAATTAAAGCCGTTGGCTGTATGGCTCAATATAGTGAGAGCCACAGCGGCACATGGGAAAAACAACTGACTCAGATGTTCTTCAGTTGTACCTACATGTACTTAAGCTTCTTTGTTCCTTCAAATCCACGGTCTACATGCAGTTCAGAAGTTCAGCCGCAGGACTGAAAGCAGCAGCGTGTGTAGGTCAATCCAGGCTTTGGCTCCCAGTCTCATCAACCTACCTGACCTGGCGATGCCGCTGTCCCTCTCGTCATACAGTCCTCGGCCCGGCATGTCCATTGGGTGACTGTGGCCTGGAGGAAGAAGAGAGGGAAAAGCATAACGTCACAAAGGTGACGGAAGAGGGAGACAAGGACCAAAGCAAGTGAGTGAGAGGAAGGAAGGAAAATAGAGAGGAAGAGGAAAAGAAAGGAAAACTAAAGAGAAAGAATGAATAGAAAAGAGACAAAAACAAAACACTATGTAGGTAAAAGAGCAGCGTCACCACAAAAGTCAAGCTTTGTGGTGATATGTTGGGTGTAAATGAATTTGTCTTTCATTCTATTATTGCAGTCCTTGGCTCTAAAAGCCCAGTTTATAGGTTGGATCTGAACCTAAAAATATATGAACCAGCATTTGGAATGTAGCCTTAAAACCAACAAACAAAAAAAGAACACTATATGAAAAACCAGTGGCCCCCAACCCCACGGCCATGGATCGGTATGTGGGTAATTGCTACCAGTTTGCAGAGAAAGAATACATAACTTATATTATTTCTGTTTTATGTATTATCGGATTCTAAACAATGTCTTATTTTGAAAAGTAGCATATTCTCTGGGCTGCATGGGCCTATTTTCTGTTGCCTGCATCCACTACTTTGCTCAAAGGGCTATTCTAACCGCTAACACATCACATATTAGCTAAAGTGAAACCCCCAAGCTGGGAAAATGAACAAAAAATATTTTGCTGGTGTGGCGTTACTGTTAATAAAGTTGCATAGACAGTGGATTCGCTGTTATGTTTACAACATACCAGTGTATGTGTTGATTTTAATCACTCCACTGCACCCTAAAGGCTGGCCCGTGGAAACATTGTTAGGCATTAAACCAGTACGTGGCACAAAAATTGTTGGGGACCACAGTTATAAACTACACCAAGACATTCCACCTTCAGGAAGAGGTGTCGGGCTCATTTCTAACATCAAAGGTTGTCTGTGAGTTACTCGTTCCAACTACCTATTGCCTCGTAACACAGGAAGTGTCAACATGTCGGTGAAATAACTGAGGTGAAGCGAGGGGCTGTTGAAAGGAGCGGTGGCCGCCCTGCCGCCCTGACTGCAGACAGCAGCTGCCTCAGCTTTGAGATAACTTCCACCTTCAGACGCAGTAACGTGCACGTCACCGAGCCTGTTTGCTTGTTCTCCTGTGTCCTTCTCGTCAACACTTCAAGGTAAAAATGGAGAAAATGCCAGAGACACTCGTGGGCGGAGGGGTGTGAAACCCGCAAAAAGGAGGTTTGGATTGATATGATTGATGAGCAAGAGGCCTGTGTGTGTTGATGTGTATGCATCTCTGCGACACGGGGCGCTTTATGACCATTCCAGCGCTGCATAACTGACACAGCTCAATGCTGGCCCACCCTAACAGTGCCCTGTTGGATTGTGGGATAGGCAGCCTGGCATCGGGGTGTCACAGAGTGAGGGGGGTGTGGTCTTTTTATGTAACACAGCACCACTTCATTAGAACAAGGAGTCAAGTTTAGGGTCTATGAGGACGATCCCTTTTGTCAGCATTACATAACAACAGGACTGTAGAAGTATGTACAGCCAGACTCTGTGCTCATATGATGGCGATCCAAAGAGATGGCCAGTGTGTCTCTCCATTCACATTCTTCTATGTTAACACCTGTTATTTTGAGTGTGCAAGGAAATGTATATTGAAAAGTGAAAAGGCAAAATGCACTCCAGTATGAGCGTATGAATTTGACCCATGTCATGTTTTCACACCGTACACATAGGTGAGTGTGGAATACAGCCCAGGAAGCAACAGTACACTACCCTTAACTTAGCTGCTACTAAACACTGTCAGAGGGACCCTGACTTTTAGTCCCATTTAGTAAAACCATTTGAGGGTCCAGGCAGTCAGTAATGTGATGGGCACATTCATCAACTGTCATAGTGCTATACGGAGCTGAAGCTCTCAAACAAAAACAAACAAGATAAATGGTTTGATTGTTGGATAGCTCAGCTGGTAAGGCACCGGGCTGGTGCACAGGGGACCCGGGTTCCATTCCCGGGTAAGTGTCCAGTGGGTTGTGTCAGGAAGGGCATCCGACATAAAAACTCCTGCCAAATCAAGCATGCGAATTGGATTTGCTGTGCTGACCCCGGAAGGGAAAAAGACCAAATAAGTCATCAAGATAAAGGTTTGATTGTGATCACCAGGATGTAAACCAGACCCTTGTTCATTTCAGAAAACACTCAACTTTTGAAATGGACATTCTGTGCCAGTTAAGAAGTGTACGGAAGGACACCAACAGAGGAAAACAAACAAACAAGGCAGCCCACGAGCTCATGTGGAGCTAATGCAGCTCACCTTTCACAGTGGTGATACAAGTACAAGGAGGACAGTCGGCCTGAGAGTGAGTTGATAAATCCTGCGCTCCGTTTCATGTACTCCTGTCTGTTAGTAGTAATGGCAGTAGGAAGCTCAATACTATAGCCACTATAGTCTAACAAGTCACAATTTCATTCTTCAATCATTAAACTGGCCAAAAAAGTTGAGTAAACTCGTTAAATGATCTGTGTCAATCAAAAACCGAGGGCTATGGTGCAGGGTTTGAGGCATTTCCCAAGCAGCTGTGGAGTTGAACTGTGTGACTCAGTGAAACTGTGAGTGGGAGCTGCAGTGTTGGAGAATAATGGGCTTCTGTATGCACTGGCAGCTTTCAGTGCATCAACTGGGTCAAACAAACAAACACTCAAGTGGAAAAGCATGGGGAGAATATTTGGGGATGTGGTTGTTGGTGATAGACAAAACACACGTGAAGCCTAAAATGATCAGAGAAACTGTCAGTGACTTAAAGTGAGGAAGTTAAAGAAAGAACGGCAAGTGAGGATTCCATCTACACCTAGAACTACGGCCACCAACACCAGGAAGAATCCCATGCACAGCGATCCTGAATGCATTACACACCTACAAGCCTGAGTCAGACAGCACCACCATACAGCATTGAAAACCCTGTTTAAAAGTGACACTTTTGGAAGGAATTAAGTGCCAGTGCTGCTAGAACAGTGCTTCTCAAATAGTGGTGCATGGTGCCATGCCAGGGAACCATGCGTCCCAGGGAACGTTGAACTGCACACCCACTACTAGTGGTGCTCTCATCGTCAGTGTGTACAGATGATGTAGGTGCTTTTTTACACCCATTATGAATATTTAACAGAGAGGAAAAGAGAGAGAGAGAGAGATGGAGTTAACGAGACGAATCAAAGTCTCCCTAAAGCTAAGACCAGGAAACATGAGGAAGCATATGTAGCCCTGGACTTCACTGGGACTATGGTGGGAGGTCAGGAGAGACCAGTGGACTTAGGCTCTAAAAGTGTTGGCGGTGGACAACATGAAGCCAAATAAATGAAGGCGTTACTTAAAGATATTACACCCCGGTCACGCTGATAAGAGGGGGTTTTTTCTGTGAAAACATGCCGAATATTATCAATCATCCCACTTTGTGAATGCTACTTGAGTAAACCAGTGAGCATGTTAGCATCACAGACGACCTGAACAAACCCACAGCATAGCAGAGGAGGGACCTACTGGTGAGGCTCTGATCACATACTTGTAGACAAATGATATTGTCTCTAATTGTGGTGGCGTGGGCAGCAAATGTTGTCTTTTTCCTGGGGGGTGTAAGAGAAACCAATTGAGAGGCACTGTGCTAGAAGAATGCATCTGCACCTCAAGTCAATGGCAGGTCATTGAATAAGGCGGTGGACGGCGACAGTCTCAATGGCCTGAGCCACCACTGTTGTTCTGCAGTGATGGTCTGACCCATGTTATTTGCAAGTATGTTGTTGCATGCTATAGCTGCTAGCACACAGGCATGCATTCAAGGCCCCTACAACCCACGCTACTCCAGCCTGTAGCCTACACACATGCATGCAACCGGCACACCTGGCTGCTTTTAAGCGCCAACCTGAAAAAAAAGATGCGCTTTTGATGAGGCGCAGAGGGCCTTGTTCTGAGAACGCCCGTCGAGGGCTGCAGAGCTGAGAAAATCCTGCGCAGCACAAACACAAACATGGAGAGAAAAAAAAGAGAGGGAGGAAAAGAGAAAGACAAAAAAACATGATCCATGGTTAGTGAACAAGTAAAGCAGGAAAAGTAGTCTGTCTCCTGTGGTACAACCATCCTGACTTAGAAGAGCTCCTACACTTCTGTGACAGACATGACAGACCAATAGGAAGGTTTGGCTCCCTCGCAGAAAACACAACTCCTCAAATAATAAACATATTGTTTTTCGTCTGCATTTTCTGTGAGGAAAAATAGGAAATGCTTAAGAGCAAAGACAGTATCTGCCACCAGTAATCCATTGGCATTGTTTCCCATGAGCTCCTTGTTTGTATTATTTCGGACTCCAAGTCATCCTTTCCTCTCTGGCAACGAGTAGAGTCATCCTGAGATTCAGGGAAAGACCTGAGGAGTCTTAGACAAGGTATACAGCTTTGGCAGGTTTGGTAACAGTTGATTGACTAATACGCCCAGAAACCAGTGTGGAAATGTTCCAACTTGAGCTTGGCAGAGGAACAGAGCCAGGAGGGAGAACTGCTGGCAGAGTCTATGCGCTCTGGTTTGTATTCCAACTGGAATGTTAGAGAGGGTCAGGAGGAAAAACATCAACTCTGCTACAACCTGCACAGACATCGAGTCACACTGTACTGAGCATGATGGTGGAAACCATGCATGTCCAACTCATTTCTCACTACCATGAGCTCACTTATACATTACAACTTACAGATAACTGGCTCTACAAATACAAACAGTTAGTAACAGTATTGTTCAAATCACATTTACTCCTCTTAAGACAATTCAGGTTGTTTAGATTCCTTTAGGTCATTTATGTTTTTTATGACATTATACTTTGTTTCAGTGTAAATACAGGAACGAAAATATGAATGAAAATGTGAACATTCCCATAGGCAAAAACTGGAACTTGTGAGAATTTCTTCTTAGGATATTATTTTTCCCAGTCTGTACGTGGAACCTGAACTAGGATTTTTGAAAATATCTTAGATTTAATTTTTGCATTTAAAAATTCCCCCCCCCCGCAGGCCGGATTGGAGCCTTTGGTGGGCACCTCTGTTGTAGACCATGGCAATACTCCACACAGACAAATGTTCAGCCATTAGAGTCCCATTTTCACAAACAAAGCTAACAGGGAAGTGACAGCAGCTAGCATCTATCTCTGATCAAACTAAAGATGAGCTTGCTTTGGACTCGACAGGGGGACGGGTTGATCAAAGCCTTTCATTTGCTCGATGCAGGACTGCTTTACCTATGTTCCCCAGTAGACTGCTAGGTCCTGTGTTTTGATCAGGCCGAAGAGTGTTGCTGTCCTGTCCAATGAACTCCAGGCTGTCCTGTAACCTGTTAAGGATGAAATATAGAGTACAATAAAAATGACGGTGGAAAAGCAAGTATACTTAGTTAAGAACATTTTGGAAATGCCTTGAAACTAATAGTAGAATTGAGTCATATATTGTATTATCAGGTTTCACAAGGGACTGAGGGGATTAGAAATAAAACCACTGACATGAGAAATAAATCTGTATACAGTATGATCAGATGTTGTACAAGACAAAAGGAGCCTTTAAACGTCCAAAATAATGTATCACATCTGATGACAAACTGCATTTTATTTGAATTATTCCAATGTATGGATAGGTTTTGTGATCTGGAAGTTATTAAGCATTTTAGATCAGTAGATGAGTTTGGTTGCTAGTGACTGTTTGGGTCTTTATGGGTTAAGTAAGAATAGAATAGAATAGACTTTATTGTCATTACACAGCAGGACGTAACGGAATTAGGTGATTAGGTAAGTTAATACAAATATAAGATAAACAAGGGCAAAAAATGACTGAATCTAAAGCCAAGAGAGGGACTGTGTCCTTAGCTGACATGAGTGCAAAAAACGTGGACTAATATAAGACAGATGGAGTGGGCGAGAGAGAAAGACAACATCAAAGTCTATCTGCATGCACTGGCTTATTGAGCAGACTGCTGAAGAAATCACAGCCAAACCTCTTCCTGTGTGTGTGTGTGTGTGTGTGTGCGCTTACGTGTTGAGGCTGCCGTACACACTCCCTCCTGTCCTAGCTGTGAAGACCTTACTCAGCATCAGCTGAGGCGGCGATCTGATATGATGATGGAATATAGCACAGAGACAAAGATAAGATGTAATCAGGCGCAGGGTGGAGGGCACACATCAACCTCTAACCTAATTGGATCTTTGGACTTTTTCTTTTTTTCCTCATGGGCTTATTTGATTCTCAGGCTGTAGTATCTCAACTATAACGGCAGTATTGCTACCATATGTGGTAATAAATGATGCCCATATTATAACATTCCAACCAGGCTTCCTTCAAGCCCCACCAACGCCCTTACTTACCTAATCTGATGGATTTTTAATGTGGAGCCTTTGTAGCTCATTGCCACAGAACCAAACATCATTTCCCCGAGCATTACCACATCTGATGAACACCTGGAACCCTGCGTAGAAAGGTCCAGAAACAGTTCTTCACAGGATCACAGGAACCCTTCGATGCACGTTTGTCTGTTTGTGTGCTACCTGGAAGCGAAGGCCCTGCTCCTTGGACTCCCGTGTTTCTGAGGTGCAGGAGGAGGAGCTGTCCAGGGAACTGCTGCTGCCCCCCGTAGGACGGAGCTGGCAGCATTTCCCAAACATCTTAACCTGGCTCTCTGTGCTCTAGGAGGTTTGGGGGGGGGAGAGGACGGTATTTAGCAAAAAGCTTGAAACAGTCTAACTGAACTGCTAGAACTTAATTTTAAAGATTAAGAAGAAAAAGCAACGCAACCAACTGTGCCATACATGCAATTCAGACCTTTAGATATGAATATACCTACATACTGTACCTAGGCCTTTGCACGACATGACACTGCACTCAATATTCCATTTGCACTGTATGTTCTCTCTTTTATATTTCACAGCACTGTAAAAGGAGAAACTATCCAATCTTGTTGTTCACATGTACAATGACAATAACGAGCATTCTTATTCTGAAAATCCAAGCTTTTTTTTAGCGTAGAACTCAGTGGTCAAGCATATGCCATGTGTTAAAATCTTTTTAGTTCAGGCTCCTGGCGAGCAAAACAATTCCACTCCAATGGACAGAGCTCTTTGTCTTTTCTTTCCACATGAAAACAGAAACAAGGCTTCTCTTAGGTATGGAACACCCCTCCCCTTTACTTTTACCCCAAGATATGAACATCTCAAGCACCCTCGAATCCCAAAACTAGAACAATGTGGTGTTTGGAAATTTGGAAAAGTTAAATTCAACTAGTGTGATAAAATTTTTAAAAAATAATACCGAAACATAATCTGGAAGCACTTGTAAACAGCAAACTAAAAGCAATGTGAGCTCAGTCGGTCTGTGTCATGTGCCTTCTTAACTTGGCAGCCAATTCAGGAGGAATGCATTTGGGGGGGTAGGGAATGGGAGGTGGAGAGGGGGAGGGCATGTGTCTGTGTGTGTGCGCGCTCTGGTAATGGCTCACTTGAAACCACTGTCTTTGTGAACACACAGAGAGAGAAAAGACCAACAGGAGGGAGACACAAATCTGAAAGTGATGTAGTGAGAGGGGAGCATTTGAAAACACTGAACACATCAACTCCCTGCATTGGTAGTCCTTAATATCTGTGAGAGCTCTGATCTCATTACTGATATGCTCATAAAGCTAATACAGGGCTGGGCTGGAGTGTGTTTTGGTGTGTGTTTAGTGTGTGTGTGTGTGTGTTTTTGTCTGCTGCAGTGCAGTGTGAGGCGTGTACACAGAGGCCAGCAGCATGTGACTGCCAGTCATATGACTTTCTCAGGAACTCGTGGACGAGCAGCCCTGCACTCATTCTCCCCCTCCCTCCCTCCCTCCCTCCCTCCCTCTCCTCCTCTCCTCCAACTTCATCTTTTTCCTGCTTTCTCCTTCACGTCTGTACTTTTGCGTGATTAGGTTTCACTTCTCTAGCTCTATCCATCTGCGGATTCCTCTTCACCCCCTCTGTCTGTTGCTTTCTGTTCTTTTCCGTCTATCTCGGCAACCCTGTCTCAAACTTCCCATCATGCATCTGTCTGGTCACCTCCAGCTCATTTCTCTAATTCTCTGTTTCTTGTCAACTCAGGACCTTGAGGGAGATCAACCAGAGAAGGCACCAACAACATGTGATAAGAGGTGAAGGCAAAAGCTGAAAAATGAAGAATTCACCCCATAAAAATGGATGTTTCTGCAAAAAACACCAAAATGAATTCTTTTGCCTCTAGCTCAAAAACAAATGTCACTGCTCCATCCAGATGCAGCGCCACACTACATTCAGTGCCTTAACAAATCCACATACCTAGCAATGTGAATGTTGAACAGTAGACGGCTATACATGTGGAAGTCATGGAGTGAAAGTGACTTTGTGCGACAGCAAAATTATTGGGGGGGCAGTGGGGGTACACTTCCACTGGATCCTGCAGTCTGTAGTGGATCTAACTAAACTCAAACTGTCAAAGTGACCCTGCCCCCTTCCAATCAGGATGTGGTTGTCAACAGTTGTGTGAGCCTGGAGAAAATAACCTACTGGATGAAAAAAAGGAGTAGGATGTACTACAAGGTAAAGAACCATTTATAAACTGCATGGAACATTTACCAGCACACTATCCTGCTATTGTGTTGTGAATTCCGTCTTGTCGTGTATGAATGCAACTGTAATACTGTCTAATGAAAAACCAAAATACAATCATTACAAAAAAAAGTGAACAGGGGAAGCAGGAAAACAGACAGGTGAGAAAAGCTGAAGAAAATATATTTAGAGGCTAAAATAAATAAATGGTAGAGAAAGAGAAAATAATTCATACAGCAGGACCTCTAAGCAGGTGGTGGTATGGAAAAAAGATAGAGAAAAGTTCAAGAGTCCAAATAAATGGAAGAGGAAAAGCTTTTTAAAGCATGGGGATTTTGTGAGGAAAATTGGTAAAGGTACATGTAATATGAGAAATCCAGAGCAGGACAGAAGGGTAAGACGTGGACAAAGACCGACAGACAGGAGTGACAGGGCTGTCATGTGAGGATGAAAGAATGCCGCTTCCACATGGGCTGTCAGCTGAGGCTATTATTATGGCAGATAAGAGCACCAGAACAAACCGCTCAGGGTCAGGCAGGAACACGCCGCGGCAGTATGAAAATATGAAGCGTGTTATTGGAAAACAAGTGTGACTCTGTCACTCTTTGGAAAAATAAAGAACAAAAAGACTCAAATAAAATCCGCTGACAGGTGCAGCATGGGAGAGGCTTTACACACAAAGCCAATTCCTTATTGCGCATACACGCTGATAAAAACCGCACGGCCAGCGGAGAACTTTAGACCATCAGATAATTAAGCATCAGAAAAAGGGAGCATTAACGCTGCCACCGACAGACAGATATGCACAGACAACATCTGTCTGACAAACCAAGTGTCCATGACCCATCTATTGTCAGAAAATAACCTACTGCATGAAATTGAAAAAGTAGGATGTACTACAAGATACGGATCAACTTCCAGCTCTCCATGTCCAACCAGGGCTTGTAGTACTTAGGCTGTGTGAGGTCAACATACAGTATGTCTCTGTGTCATTCATGCGGTTCATTTATTTCTGGGGGTTTTTTGGTTTTTGTCTGTTGTCTCTGGCCCTGCCAAGGTAGATTGTGAATGTCATCATGTAGTGTATGAATATTATCTTGTGAAAAATCCAAAATAAATTAATACGCCATTCCTACACCATCAGTAAGACTTGAAGACTAATAATAGAAGAATGCAGTGAGAGCTTTGATTGGCGTGCGATGGATAACTCGCTGTCAACTGTGTTGACTGAATAGAACAGCAGCTTTTTTTCCTGACAGACAGCTCTTCTGAAGACAGGGTTATGGTGTGACATCAGCACGGGGCCTAAAAGAACAGTGATGCTTAAAGACAAGAGTCTACAACACAGTGGGTGAAGTGACAGTGGCTAGATCCACATGTTTGATCAAAACTAGAATTACAAACAACCAACGACCCTCCAAAAGCAACACTCTTTGTTGATTCCTCGATCAGTTACCGATCAGGGTGTGAAAAAAAGAAGCTCAAATGTATTAATAAAGATATTATTTTGATTCACACTTGAACCTGTGCAGCTTCATTTCTTACAGAATTATTTTTAAGGGAACAAGTGAGATTTTTGCAGTACTCTTCTGCATCACTTCACTGCTGGAATGAGAACATTCGAAAAGGATCTGTTACAAAAATAATCCAGTGAGAACGCGTAATAAAGCAAGACAAAGATGATACTTACAGCGATGGGGGTCTCCTCCGTGCCCCTCTTTTTGACGTTAGAATCAAAGAGGACATTTCTGCCTCGCCTCTCGCAGTCCTGGTAGACTATCAACCGGACCTGACTGGGCTCCAGCTGGGGGACTGGCCAGCTGGGTCAAAGAAATGATGGATAGAGGAGAGGAAGAGAGACAAAGACAGGGGATGACAGGTAGGAGGAAGAGGAAAAACAAGGCCATTAATACAAGGCAATAACCAGCAGAATGCATTGAAAATGAACTCAACAAATGGAAAGCATTCATGTGCAGGTCACGCAGCATTCCACAAACAGTCTGGTCCGCTGCCTCTTTCAATATTGATGGGAACTGGTGTAACACCTTAAACCTCAGCATGATATCCACTTTCTCAGTCTATATCCAGAAAACAGACGGCTGAATAACGGAGCCACTATTTGGTAACTCACTATTCAAGTCTTGGTGACTCCATGCCACAGCTGCCACTCATCCAGCTCATACCTCAGCCAGTGGGGAGGCATAAACACTCCGTACGCCAACACATCCTCATCCAGATGAACACTACAGCCGCACAACAGCCAACCACTCGGCCGCCTGACTGTCTTCCCCAAAATACCATAGCCGGTCTTATTTCTTCATTCAAACACTGTTAAATAAACTTGTTTTGATTTCCAGTGAAAAGGTCACACACCCAGCACTAGTCGGCTCAGTTGTCTTGGTCCACTGCAGTAATCACAGAGTGAAGAGAAGCTGTAGATGCATCCTAATCAGCAGATTGATTACTGACTACAGGATTACTTTCCAACACTTAAGCAATAATTGACTGAAATCAAATACCGGTGAAATTAGGATAGAATACAACTTTATTGTCACTGTTACAAGAAGAATGAAAATGAGTTTAGCAGATCTGAAAAGGACTGTAAAGACTGTACAAACCATAACACACAATTATACCCAGACATATTTACACTGTGCTAAACTACAAGGAAATACTAAAATATATAAAAAGCCAACTCTCTATGAATACAGAGAATATCATTCATTCATCTTCCAAACCCACTTTGTCCTTTGCAGGGCCGCGGGGGTCACTGGAGCCTATCCCAGACACCCTCAGGGTGAATATGTAGAACAAATTAAAAAGCAAGCTGCATGAGTTGTGACTGTTAGACTGAGGTCAGATGAGTATTGCATTAATTGTGTCCCCTTGTAGCCAGTGGACCTCCATGGGCTTGTAGAAGTCAATGGACTTGATCAAGTTTAAAACATATTAGTGAAAATGATCTCATTTTAAACCAGCGTACGACTTTCACCACAAATTTTTCTTCGAATTTGCAAAACCCTAGTGATAACTTCATTATCCCCTCAATAACAGCCCTTATGGTGAACAACTTCAAAGACGCCTCGGTCACAGGCGGTCTATTTGTTTACACTCCAAACCCATGCATCACTCTGGCTTTTTTTGGGGGGAAATTTTGTCACCAAGAACAAAATCAACCGTCATATTCCAATACGGGTTGTGTGCTTGTGAAAAATAATACTTCATCATGACAATTTTGGAATAGGTCATTGTTTACACTTATCATACTTGTACTATATGGAGTGAGTGAGCAGTGGGGGCCCGGATATAATGTTTGCTTGCCAGTGGTGCAAAACAACCCTGTCCCCTTACAACAGGAGCATATGATATAGTCGTTGGGGCACATTCTAATATTTAGAATTCTTTCATGATACACTTGATCCATTCTTTCATAGTAATGGCTGATGGAAGTGTGGCTGCCAATTTGCACCCAAGCAGATCCTTCAAGTGGACACGCTACCTCATGAGTCATGGGTGCCCTAACCCTAACCCTAACCATATGAATACTATATTAACTGTCCAGTTCTGTACTAAATTTGAACCGTTACTGACTTCTGTAAAGATGCATTGCACCAAGTTATTTTCTGGGAATGGCTGCTGCATGGCTGTTGCCAGGCAACCAGTGGTTGAGCTCTTGAACGCTGGTCATCTCAGGTAAAATGCTGTCAGGACACTGCTGCATATTTGTGTTCTTACAAAGTCTGGTTAAACTGTTGCCACAGTCACTCCAGTGGGTGCAAGCACACAGTTGCAGGGCTCTGGCAGCCCCCGCTGCTTTTGGAGAAACTCACCCGCTGGTTGATTTAGGAGGGGCTATAAAGATGACAGGCGATTGGACCGACAGACAGACAGTCGAGGATTTCTCCCTGATCTGATGGATAGATGGGTCAGGCAAATGGCTACAGAGCTGAGGCTAAATATATCCTTTTATTGGGGAGCAGGGAGTATCCCTGAACACAAACATTTATAGTGCATGGTTAGGTGGAGAAAGGGGGCCGGGCTGTTGGGGGGAAGGAACTGTTAAGTCGATTTCCTGGGCCAACCGAATACACAAGCTCAGATTCAACAGCTACTCAAGTTGTTGTTGGGTGATCCTTGATGGAGCACTGGTTCAGGTGTGTGCAACTAAGACACAGAATATCTGTGTACATTTGCACGCACCTGAACTGGTATGGAACACACCTGTCAGAGGGTAACCAGCATTCCTGCAGGCAAAATGCTCTTGTGGGAGATGGCTGTATATGTGAGAGATGGGAGTCATGTGCTACAGGTTTAGTGTTAGCGTGTCAGACTAAAGCCATTTTGGGCCACTAATACAATGTATGACCTAGAAAAACAGTAATAGCAGAACAACTTTCTGGGCGGTTGATGCAGGCAGTGCTGTATATTCATCAGTCTGGCACACGTCTCCATCAGTGAGCCTGCAGTAGTAGTATCACCGAGTTGGCTGGAACAATCCTGGGGAACTTTCCTCCCTTTTGCTGTGTGCATGTTACCATTTTCAAAATCTCCCTCGCTATATGACAGACCAACAGCAACCTCCAAGCTGCAACTATATGTTGAAAATGACAAGTTTTGACAAAGAAATGTATTTTAATGTGGTGAATACCTAGCTCTGACAATGCAAGACTACTGGTGCTTTTAACACTGTAGACATCTGCTCAACTCACCTCAACTTGGGTCAGTGTTGGAAGCAGCATGTTGCATTTCCATTACAGATATTACCCCACTGTAGTTACACTGGCCACACTCATGGCAACATTGGCCAAGGATGAAACTAAGCGTCAGAATTTCAGGTTCAGCTGATGAATCAAGATAGAGCCGACTTGGAAAATCTGCTCTGATGTTTTCAAAGGTTTCCCACTTGCTTGGCGTTCTGCCTCGCTATTTGGTGACGCACATACATTTTAATACTGTGACATTCCTCATTTGACCAATGCGTGCTCCTTAGAACATCAGTGACGGTGGTACTACAATCGGTATTTGATGGTACATGGTGGTCTCTTCTGTCACGTAATGCACATAGTATTAAAAGCTGTCAAGAGTCCAAGAGAGTTGAGTTGAGGCCGTCAGTGGAAAAGTGCCTTAATCCGAGAACACATGGTCGGAACCAGACGTGCTGCTGACCAATGTATATCAAAGGTTAATGACAAGAGACATAAAGCACAACCAGCACTCTTCTTCTCATCCACGTGTGCCTGAAATCAGAGAACTGCATCCCAATGTCCAAATCTATCACATTTACAGGATCCATTTGTGTTCCCCACTGAAAATATTGTCATGAATTTTAGAATGATTCATAACAGGGGCCACCAGCACTATTGCATAACATTTACATCAATCACATTTTATTTCTATAGCCCTTACTCACACAGTAGGTCTCAAAGGGCTTCACATGACCACAGATAATGACATCCCCTGGTATAACACCCCCCCCCACCCCCCCCAGACAGAACATCTTCAAATACTGCACCATCAAGAGTTGTCTGTGCTTCTGACATAAGAAAACAAGAGCAAAAGAGTATGAGCTCTGACCTGGACAAAAAACTGTTGGGTTTGTTTTGCAGCCTGAAACCACAGTATATGTATCTGCACTCTCACTCCTCTGCTGGCAGCAGACAGATGACCTAGTGTCGTTTTAGAACTAGTTACACCGACTCCAACTGTTGAGGACACTCCCATAGGTCCTCATCAACCTAGCCCAAATATTGATGACTCCTTCAGCATGTGAAATGTTCTGAGTAACAAGCCAAAGCACAGGCACCGTTTCTTATCATTTCGGTTTATGCTCCGTGCACATTTCAGCATTACTGGTACTTCAGCCACTAATCACAAAAGCCTACGTGTTGCAGACCTTCCAAACCCTTTGGTGGAGACTTCTGCTGAATAAAGGCTGATCTGTTATTCTCCTTTTAATAAGACTGACAGTTAGTACTTTAACTTGTTCAAAAACAAACACCTTCCAGAGCAATGACCCTGTCTGAGCACCAAATCTGTTATGTCTGACATAACACATGCCAGAGCTACATAATGGGCTCCGGTTACATTGTATGGGTCCATCCAAGAGGCTTGTGAATCAAGTGGCTGTTTCAGCCTGATACATACCTCCTTATAATACACTACATCTTCACAATCCGACTACATTAGGAATAACAACTGTTGATGGGATGTTTGGGAACAGAGTTTTAATCAACTACCTTCATCAAGAATTTACTGAGTGAAATCCCTACGACTTCAGAACAAGTATATACATACCTACACATTTATAGAAACTGACACTTCTCCACCTACATGTTCTTAAAAAACAGAAGATCCTCATAGATAGCAGATTGGATTCAGAAAAGTTCTTAGTGCACTGTGGTCTATTTATGTAGACTCGTTGACATGTCACGGGGTTAGGTTTAGGATAAACAAAGGTTACACACATGACCTCCATGCATTCTTGTCAAATACTGTGACATTAAGGACCCTAAGTGCTTACACGCACACAAGCACAAAAATAGTTTTTTTCTAAATCTCTGCTTTGGTCTGAGTATTCAGAAATAATCATTTTCAGCTCAAGACTGGAGTTTTCCTCTTGACAAAGTGCACGAGGAAGTATCAGATTTTCAAGATACCTAGCAACCTGTGCACATGTATTCATGACATCAATGTTAAAATAACAAACACAAGGAAACATGACAATTTAAAATCAACTCCGAGATCTGAAGTGTTCTACTGATACACAGTTAAGTGTGGTTATTGAGAAAGTCATATTCTAGATGAAAAAGGAATAAATATGAAGTGAATGGAAAACATGAAAATGGCTTCAATTGAAAAGAAACAAAGGGAAAGGAAAAGAGCAAAAATAAGAACAGAATGACGACAATAGCTGGAGTAAAAGACAAGAGACAAAGGACAAAAGCAGAGGGCAACAAAAGAAACTAGTGAATGCGAAGACGCATCTAGCACAGAAAGCAGATGCAGAGGGAAAATGGACAACACTTCAATCACGCATTTGTGTGTGTGTGTGTGTCTAAATCTATGCCTCAAGTATTTAAGGCAGGAATACAGAAAGTAAAATGATACAAAGTGGCAAAGTGAGAGCGAAGGAGGAAGTGTCCCATCAGTGAGCTTGTGACAGTCACAGCTCTGACAGAGGAGAGGGGAGTCATTCATAAAAGCAGCGCATGACTTCAGAACCGCTAAATGCTTACCATGCTTTTGACTTAAGACTGACCGAACCCAAATTACTCCCAAAAAAACACCTTCCCCTGCTTCAGTGGACCCACAAGCATACTGACGTACTACATCCACTTCCCTAGAGACCTGTTGGCTGCAAAAAATCAAGTCCCAAAGCTTCTCCATTTAAGATGAGATTCACCTAAATGCCTGTAAACCAACAAGTACGGCTGCCACCATTCTAAAATGATTCGTCTACGTCCTTGTGAAAAGTTAAGTACCACCATATGCTAATAAACATGTCAAACAGAAACTCTGTTCACTCCAAACACAGCAGACTGTTTTATGTTCCCTTTCCAAAAACAAAAGCCACGCTGCACCACAACCCCTAGAATCCATGTTACATAGTGTGCCATGCAATGATTCAACTTGTAATCTTGTTTACAACTCCTCTTATTAAAAAAAAAAAAAAAAAAAAGCTAGGTTTTGTCCTTCAAAACCAATTCAAACAGTCACATATCCAACCATACAACAGAGGCCAGAATCAGAAGAAAAAGACTAATCTCCAAACTCCGCTGACCACTACCACCAGCACCTGGCTACGTGCAAAAGCCGAGTTCAAGATGACCAACTCCTACCTGGGCATCATTGCAAGTCTGCCAGTCTTTCCCCAGCCCTCTCTCTTCTCTCAGTGAAGCAGGGTCTAAGAATAGCGGTGAACTAAATTCACACAACAACATGAGACTGTCAGGTGATCACAGGAGCACAGTGTGTGCTGGACAGTACGGAGGCGGCGGCGGCGGCAGCGGCAGCAGCGGCAGCAGCAGCAGCAGCAGCAGCATGGCCGGCACTGCTGACTCCAGAACGCGCTGTGACAACAGAGTCACTGTGGGGATTTGTTTGTGTGTTGTGTCTTAATCCAGCTTTTTTTTTGTTCCCCTCTCCCTTTGTGTTCCTTGTTCCCTGCATTCAGTCCTCCATACAGATTTTTTAAAAATGTCTGGAAGAAAATGACAAATAACTTGCGCAAAAAGTCAAAATCAGAGGAAGTTAGACAATTCATTTCCTTTGTCTTTATCAGATGAATTACAGCATAGACACGGTGATACTCCACATAATGTGCATCTTTGTTGATTAGGTACATTTGGGAACTCTTGGTGGCTACAGGGAAACTAAGGTTCTGTGCACAATACAAATGACATTCCCTCTACAAACCCTCTCATCCTGTAGATTCTGCAGTCTTACAAACAAGTCTGTGTGGCTGCAGTCAAATGCATTTTTTGACGTTGGTACTACAAAATAAAATCTAGTTGGTTACCTAGAGCAGTGGTCCGCAACCTTTTTTTGACCCCACGGACCAGTTTGATGCCAGACAGTATTTTCATGGATCAGCCTTTAAGTTGTGGTGGATGAATATAACAAAATAATACAACCGGCACAAAAAACTGTATTTTGTAAATATAACAATATGAGTGAATCCACTGTGTATGTAACTATTTTCTTTTTCATTAGACAATATTACAGTTGCATTTATACACCACAAAAACAACACTCCCAACCCACAATGGCACGTAACTTTATTAGCAGTAACACCACACCAACAACATAACATGAGTAAGGGCCTCTCTTTTATCAAAGAAACCAAACATAGATATTTGCTTTTTGTTCATTTTTCCAGCTTGGCGGTTCCAATTTAGAGCTAATGTAATACGAGTTACCGGTTGGAGCAGCAGCTTTAAGAAGGCCATGGATGTAGGTGCCACATCATTCAGAATCCGGTAATAAATCAAACTGACAATCTGACATAATGCAAGTCCTGTATACTTTCTATGCAGCCCAGTACCAACTGAGCCAGGTCCACGGCCTGGGGGTTGAGGACCACTCTAAGTGAAGACTGAACTGAAGCACGGGCAAAAGCAACCTGCCAGTGTGCAGTGATCAACCTCACAGGAAAGTCAGGCAGTCTAACATCAGCCTTCTCGCTGAGCTCAAAGAGCCTTCGCTTTCTCAACAGCCGCTGGAACGTCGGTGCATGTGTGACTGTTAGTGTCGGTCAGAGATGGACAGACTGCCACATACATATCTCCTCCTCAGTCCCAGTTGTGTGACGTTCTGTTGGCTGCAGTGGCGGTGACGTGTCCTCAGGCTAAGCCACAGTATTTTAGTAAGATATTTTAATGATGCATCGATCTATTGCAAATCCACTGTTTACCCAAGTACGTCATAAAATACTGCCTACTTATGGGAAAAAAAAGAAACTAATTATAAAGATACTGATCATCAAGTATTCCTTCGATATAAATTTAGCTTGTAAAGTCTTGTGTGATAACCTAAATTCAGCGTTTTACATTGTACTCATATTGTTTAAAATTCACTTTATATCAAAAATTTTCATTCAGACATTTTGCTTTCTTTTATGACATGAATGCAGAGCAAGAGTGATTTATATAGTTTGTAAAACCTCCTGTGTGAATGAATAAACTTGTTGGTACAGCAAACTGCAGAGATGTAGTAGGTAGAGCATATAGCATGCGTACACTGTTTTGATTCCTATTTGTATACATCAGTAATCACCGTTGACTGGCTGCAATGATTACACACCAAGTCCCAGTTATACTTCATCCTTCAATGAATACATCACATTCTCTAAATCATTTCACAAGGTCAAAATATTTAGTGCATGTATCAAAATTCCCAAACAAACACCGAAAAAGCCCATAGTCAAACAGTGTATTTGGCATTAGTGTGACGTATTCTACAAACAATGTTGAAGTGCCAAACAAAAAAAACACACACCTCTTCTGACTATATTGTGTATTTTATTCACGTGACTCAGGTCAGCCCTTTGTGCTTCTCCAAACTTCCTGCTACAGTGAATTTGACCCAGTGGTTCCTGGTTACTCTGGGCTCCTTCTATGGTGTGATGACACTGGAATATTAAGGCAATGACGACCACTGACAAAAGCATCAGTGGAACAACAGAGAGGAATAGAGAAAGATACCTCAAGCCAAACACAGACTACACATGATGTAGGACCCGTTGTACTTGCTCTGACTAAGTTATAGTAAACAACGACTCACACGGAGCACCTGACTACCTGCATACCTGTTGAAAGATTTCTGCATTCCAGCGATCACATGAGTGTGAGTACATGGGGGTGAATGCTGCAACACCCTGGGGTCATTGCACTCCAACTTACGGCTCATCCAATTATTGAAGGGCTAAGTGGGGGTTGAAATACAAACACACAGAAGTTGCTTTTATCTGTAGATACCAACAAAAATCACCACGTGTCCGTAATTTATGAAATACACTGGGATAAACAGGTTATTATTATATTCTAATCAAGTGTTAAGCGTTTCTTGTTGCACAGTGGATGCGAAGTGACCAAATGCAATACACAGCATTTCAGTGCCATTGCATGTTCTGACTCAGCAACACATGACTGAATGACTCTAATGCTAGTCATGTTTGTCTCAGGGAATCACATGAACAATCAAGTTGAACCAGTACTAGTGGAAACTATGTACAAATCAGAGTGAATGGTCAGCGATGATCAATTGTCATGAGACAGAATATCTTACTTCTAGCTATCAATTATTTTGCTTTATCTAAACAAATGTCAAAAAGGCCATACTAGATACGATTGCAGCTCAGCCGTATAACACTTCTGCCATCAGCTCGTCTGTCCAACCACACCACCAATCTCACCGCCTCCGTCCCTTTCATTTGCTGGGTTTTTTTTTTTCCTTTCTCCGTTCCTTATCTGAATCCTCAAAGCAGACTAATGAGGACATGAGGGACTTTTCAGGTCTGACTTCCCAGATCACCCGTAGGTCAAGTAATCATACTACTGGTTATTTGTAGACATCTCGTGCCACATCACAAAGTCTGCCCTTTGTGATGTGCTCGACACACACAAATGCGTGAAAGGTTTGACAAATCCTTAGTGTGTACTCTATGACAGGGTTTACTATCCAATTCTTGATCTAGTTCATGCCAGTGCTCTGCACCAAAATGGACTGAACAAAAACACTGTCTACTAAATGTGTTGGAAGGTTTGTAAAGTCCTGCCCCCATTGTATCATGTATCGGCATAGACGTGAAACTGGAAACTGTTCATGAACAAACACAAGGTGGTTTTGGTGATACAGTGAATTGCAGGTGTCAAATAAACCTGAGAAAGACAGATCTGACACTTAGTTGTCTTACCTAGTTCACCATTCTTCTAATACACACAATTTCGGACCTCAAAACCCTACAATGAGCACTTCTGGCTTTGCTCAAAGACACATGGTCACATAAAGTAACTGGGCATGCAGGCCTAAATAGATGTTAAGCCCAAATACCAGCACTCGCCAATTTGTGTGCTATGTGTGTGCAGCTTTTACGTAAAATTATATCTTTACCATGGCCCTGCAGTTCTAAGAAGGCTGAGTGAAGTCACTTGAAATAGCACTGATAGGAACCTGATGACAGTTGCTGTCTTTACAGAACCATGGCAGGCCTGCAGCATTCACGTAGAGAAACACACATAGGGCGACGGTGCAAAGCTCTAACACATACATAAATATATGAAGCTAAATATACTGAAATATATACAAGAAAAACGGAGTGCAAGAAAGGAACACACAACACTTGCACCTATCCAAGTTGCAGTGAGTGAGAACACAGCCATGTGACAGCCCGAGATTGATGAAAGCCTCACATGACACAGTTATGAAAGTTCATGGGAGAAGGACGCCATGCCAGTCAGGAACCTGAGACTTGGCTTCTCATGTAAACTATCAATAGAAAAGTGTCACTAAAAATAAAATTGAAAATTCTGCTCTGCCATAAACAATGTAACAATACACTTCCCTGAGTAAAAAGCAAACTGTCATTATATTTTCACCCAGCTGTTAAAGACAACTAATCAACTCTATGTTAAATTTAGTGTTCCCCTATTAGGTTTTACATGATTAACTCCTCGTTTTCAGAGTTCTATTTACTTTGAACCATTGTATTTTTAACAAGCTAAAAGTGGATACACTCATCCAAGCGTGTCCGTGTCTCAGACAAGCACACCTCAGTCCTTTTCACAGCAGGTAAGCGTGTTGAACGGCCCTGGAGGATCGGAGTGGGCGACCCTGGTATAGATGGTGAGGGAAGTTTCCTCAGGGCGCAGCGGTGACAAGGGGCAGTCAAGGCAAACAGTCTGGGTATGGAGGACAAAGCTATGGGCTAACACTCGACGAGATGAGCCAGGAGCTCTCGATGTAATGTACAGTATGCTGTCCCTGATCAGGTGCTACAGCCAGGGAAACCAGAGAGGTTTTTTAGGGTTCCCAGGGTCAGCCAACCTGCTGCCCTCAGTGGTATCCTTCACAGGATAGGTCTGTGCTGCGACAGAGATTTGAGTCATGCATTATGTTTGGGTTACAGAGTTGTAAAACAGCCCAAGTTTTAAATAACTTTTCATTCAACACATCCACAGTTCTTTTTGGAGGGGCACTTACTCTCATCACTGACCGTTTAACCTTTGGGGAGAAGTGATTATCAATGCAGATGATTACTGGAGTCTGTCTTAAGTATGTGTACAATAAGTGTACTTGTTTTTTAATTATAAAATCCAACAACTAATTCATTCATTCATTCAAACATGCTATTTTGGCGTCAATGTAGCCACATCTCTGTGGTACAATGAGGTTCCATATCAGAATATCTGAACAACCAACAATAAATGAGATAGACACCATTTCATCTATTAGTTAAAAACTTGGAATGGTTTCCCCTCACACATCTTCCTGTCTTTGATCCTAGCATCCATCTCCTAACAGCTTCAAACTGTCCCCTCCACGGCTATTCATGCCCGATGAATGGAAAGTTCATGCTGGAGGTAGGAACAGCACACATACAGGTACCAGCCACTAACACACATACAGCATTCATTGCACTGTGTGCAGGGCATCTTTATGGTCCTGGAACGTGCTCTGGCACCGACTTGGGCCAAAGTGCAAGTGGCACCATGAAGAAGTGAATTCTTTGGTCCACTGGTAAACATAGCCGGTGTTGGGTGACTGCTCAGACCAATATTTTCCATTTTGGCGGACGTGATCCTGACTCAGAACGTGCATAAGAACAAACATTCACTAGGAACCTGCACAACAATTCTGGGATGATTGAGTATCCCAACCATCATATACTGCTAAAACTGGTTGAGTTTAGCTTTACAATAAAAACGAGTAACAAACAATCCATGCACCTGGACACTCTAAGCTCCCCATCATTTCTTCACATTTTTGGAAGTTGTTATGGACTGTGTGGCATTTCCTTACATGCTGAAAGTTTAGTGTACAGTATGTAGTCATTGGGAGCAATGCAACCAAAGACTGTGCAGAAAAACATCGACTCTTGTTTAACAGTTATTCAGCTAAGTAGTTCAAGCTTGAGGAATTCATGATTATGGGTTAAATATACGGTGAACGTAAGGTATCAATCTTAGGAACCACGTCTACGTGTGCAGCATTATAACAACACCGATATGGACTGCCAATTATGTGTTGAGGGCTTCCCCCACAGAGGTCCATTAAGGCCAACTGCTTTAGTTCAATGTGACAAACTGGAAATCGGGGCCACGTTTAATAATCGGGGCGCATCAAAATAACCGTCGGTTGTTGTCACGGTGCCGATCGGCACACACCGTACACACTGCACACACCGTACACACTGCACACACCGTACACACTGCACACACATGGCTGCAACACAGGAACAAAAACAAGCATCTGCATACAGATGTCTACATACGTCATCAATCAGCTAACGGGCAGTTTTCTGATGCTAGAGATGAGTGGAGCCCTGCTCTGTGGCGGATCTCCAGTCACATGTGCGTCCAGACAGAGCACACAGTGTCCTCCCCGTCTGGAGGAAGAGCACAGCAACCCCCGGCTGCGGCTCCACCACACTCAGGCTATCGTGGCTGGAGCTCGGGAAGAAACCCAACCGTGTGGCTCCATTTGTCCATGTGGATCCGTACATTGGGGGGGTTAGACAAATACATGGACCACACATCGGGGGGTTGAGACAAATACAT
>JAPTHA010000007.1:4786470-4809664 GCA_029814585.1 Gymnapogon annona
AGAGACAACAGACAAAACACACACACACACACACACAATGGCAGGATCAGAGACAACAGACAAAACACACACACACACACACACACACACAATGACAGGTATAGAGACACCGAAAAGTTTTGTTATTTTAAAACGATAAGTTTATTTTTTTTATTGATTTTTTTCCTTTTTGTGGTGGTCTGTTGACACAGGTAATAGGTTCCGTTAAAGACCTAGTTGTGCAGAGCGGATGCAGCTTTTCAACAGCGGAGATTCTTCGCATGGAGAGGATCATTCTGGACAAGCTGCACTGGGACTTGTACACCGCAACACCAGTCGACTTCATTCACATAGTAAGTTAGAATTCAGTAGACAGACAGGCAAACAAAATGGGCTTTCAGAAAGTTTTTTCTTTTCTTTTTTTTTTTTTCTCACCGGATCTAAAATTGTCAAAACGGGAAAACCCTTGGTCAATTCAGGGTCCGGGTGTTGTCTGGGCGGGGAGGGGGAAGAAAAGACAAACACAGCGGTACAAAAAGCACACGTCACGTCGTCATGCCTGCGTCGTCTTCGCACAGAGAGGATGTTTACAAACCCCACAACAAACAAAACTAACAAACAACCCAAACCTGTGTCCCTGCGCTCACGTTGGTCCTTGGAAAGATTGTGCCTTCACCACTTTGAACTCATTGTGCCTCTTCCTATAAACCTACATTGAGTCCTTGTTATGGGAGTGTGTCCCGACCTTCCTGATAACTCCACCCACAGACGAAAATCATGCTAGTCGACAAGTTGGACAACGAGATAAAATAGATTTACATTTGGTCGGATGCATCAGGCTCACACTGACCTGTGAACTCTAATAAACAATAACCTCACAGTTGAGCTACAGTTGAATCATCCGCTTCCTTTATACACTTTCCTCCTTTTGCTTCCATAAATGGAATTAGCACAACTATATTACTTGAAGTAACTGCTCATCACGTACTGCTGATTTTGCTTTTTCATTGTTTGCATCCGCAGTTTCAAATTTTTCTGACAGTTTGGTGACGGATTACTTCCCCTTTTTTGTTTTGTTTGTTCTTGTTGGGTTTTTTTTTTTACTTGAGCCAAATACCAGAAATGTGCAAAAGTAAAGTAACAAAGACGCATTTCAGCACGAGGCCTGGATAGAGCTGATTCTCTCTAGCCACGTTGGACTGTGTTTGCAAGCTGCCAGCAAAACAACAAGCACGTTGCATATCAGGCCAAGGCACTTCTGACTAACTCTTCCCTACAGTGGAAAATGAAACCCTGCTGCCACGAGATAGATGGGTGCTGGGAGTGTTACAGATTCCAGATCATATATGCTGTCAAACATAAGCAAAAAAAAATAAACCCATAGATCTGAGTCAGGTGTGTGTGTCGAAGTGAGTTGTCAGTGTTTATAGAATGTCGTGCTGTGTTTATGGCACAGTGTTTTTCACAGCCGTGTGTGTTTCTGTACATAGAGTGTAAACTTGATAAAACACCAGAGAACTGTCCACCGAGCAAACACAAATGAAGAGATAAACGCCATCCGTCAATCTAAAACTTTGCCATGTGATAAATCGTCTGCTAGAGGTGGGCCGATATATCAGCTGGCCTTTTTTTTTTTTTTTTTCAATGTTTGCCTTTATTTTCTTTTTTTTAAGTAGTAAAAAATAGTCAGATATTTGATCAGGCACCTGTGTGGGCAGCATTTAAAGTTCAATAAATGTTAAGTGTATTACGTGTACATATACTATTAATAATTTCCTTTATATCTCTTCATAAAAATCAATTATTTGAGTGTTTCAATTGTATTTTACGGTCAATGGGCTTTAAAAAAAAAAAATCTGCCTTAAATAGCGCTCCTAAAAATCATTTGTAGATAAGCACCCTCAGCTGACCCCTTTCTCAAAATCTGCATCGGCCTTGACCTCTCGTGACTGCAGTTTCTTATTTGCCTCTGGTTTAAAGGATTCTTAACGTAGAGTGAAAGCTGGGTGTGCAGCGCAGCAGTTAGCGTCGATGTTTTATCAATACAGTGAAGTTACAGCCGCTCTAATCCAAGGCTTTGAACCTCAGATATCGGTCTGAATCGTGAACCAGTATGTTTTCTTAAAGCCACAAACCATAATCGGTCACCAAACACAGGCTGGGACACACACCGATTGTGTGTTCTCTGCAAAATAATAGAAATTGCACTTTACCCTGTTGTTGTGTCTAACTGTGGGCGCTGATCTGAGATCAGTACTGTGATTTCAAACTCATTCTGCACTTTGCGTGTAGCCCATCACCTTTAGGTTTTATAAAATGCTTTCAAAATAAAAAGACATAAGGTATCAATAAAAACCATAATAAAATAAAGACTTTTTTTCTCTCTTATACTATTGAAATAAATACTTTAAATAAATATTTGAACTATACTGTATGTCACAATTACATTCCCCCTTAAGAAATCCTCTTTCCTGAATAGATATTCTCTATTTTCTAAAGAACAGCAATTGATAAAAATGCATCAATACTCGTCACAGACGTTCCACCATGACACTTGGATACAAGTAAATAAGTGTGTTTACAGAGAACACCTCAATAATCACTTTTTATCACTAAACTTTCATATCCAGGTCAAACTCCGGAGGGCAGAATCAGCAGCGTGATGTAAAAAAAACCAAAACAAATAGGACTTTTATTGTTAAACTATATTCAAACTAATCAAAATAAAAGCCCTTTGTCCTTTTTTCTTGGAACAGATCATTTTTGGGCGTTAAACATCACACTGCTCAGTCTGCCTCCCGGTGAAATCAAGTTCCCTTTTCGTCAGAAACTCATGGCTTATTTTTGCTACAGATGAAAAAACATGAGCGCTAACCACCGATGACGGACAAATACTGAAAATGCTTGAACATACTGAAACGTAGGTGGTGCCTTTTTCTTCACAAACACTCACACTTTGGAGGCGTTGAGTCTTAATGGCCGTTAATATGGTGTGGATGTAAACGGTGACGTGGACGAGTCAAAACACGACGCCCTCTGCTTGTTCTGCTTCCCTTATGTGGGCCACAAAACCCCTTACGACACCGTGATACAGTGAAGACTTACTGGTGTCCTTGAACGCATCAGAGGCCCACCCCCTCCCACATCCCACTCAGGATGGGTTTGACAGTTACTGCCTACAGACGGGAACACAGAAAAGCACTGCACGTACGATACGAACAAGACTACTATGATTCCTCAGGCAAAAAGGGTCATGGGTCACACCTGATGCTGAGACTGGGTGGTTTACAGTGAAGCAGAGGGTTTTGGTGTGTGTGCATGCGTGTGTGTGTGTGTGTGTGTGGGGGGGGGGGGGGGGGGGGGGGGGGGGGGGGGGGCGGGGGGGGGGGGGTGAGTAGACAAGTGAAGGATGTGCAGTGTGTGTGTGTGTGTGGTAGTAGTGGACGTACCCTTTGTGGATGGATGATGGATGTGGCTGGACAGACGGTGCACTGATTATGGGATGTAACACAACACCGGAGTTAAGGAGGAGAATGATGAATGAGCTGACAGCGATGTTCTTATGCTAACGTTTTGGTCTCGCTCCGCTATATTTCTCTGTCCGTCTCCGCCGCAGTTCCACGCCCTGCTCGTCTCCGCCCACCCCCACCTCATTCCGTCCATCGGGTCCGGCGTCGGCTGGGACTCCGCCGCGGACCCCAGCTCGCTCCCCGCGAGGCTGCGGCATCAGAACAGGCTCCCGGGCCCCCAGGTGGCGTTGTGGACCAGGCAGGTGCAGCACTGTATGGCCTGCCACCAGCTTTGGCAGTTCAAAGGCTCCACGTTGGCCTTGGCCATCATCACTTTGGAGTTGGAGGCGCTGACGCCAGACTGGTTCTCCGTCTTCACCGACCTGATGAAGAAAGCACAAGTAAGAGAACCGCACACTCCCGTTCTGTTTATTCGTCTTTTTTTTTTTTAATCCCCTGGGTTGGGGCGTTGTAATTACCAGTTTGCATGACGATCAAACCTTCGCACTTCAGATAAAACATAAGCATGAATGCGATCGGACCCTTGGTTTTAATGATGTCACGCTCAGATCCCAGTGTCGATCCTGCTCATGTTTAATGAGTTATTGCTCTTATTACTGTATTTTCTGGAGTACATGTCGCACCAGCCAAAAAAAATGCTTAATATAGAAGGAACACGCGTATAAGTCACACTGGACTATAAGCCGCATTCAGGGGGAGATTTATTTTACAATTTTGTGTAGCTTAACCCTCCATCTAACCCTGTTCAGAAGACAGGGTTAGATGGAGGCAAGTGATTCGCTGTGGTGACGCCTGCCTGAAGGGAAAAGCACAAACAAGAAGTGTAGCTTAAACTCATCATTCTTTAGTCTGTTGGTCGTGTATCTGAACACATGAAAGCTTCCAGGAGTTTTTCAAGTTTCTTTGTAGCAGCTGATGTTCTAAACAAGGCAGTGCTCGGCTGTCTCGTCTTTATTTACTTAAACTCAGACCACAGCCCACATTTGCGTGTAAATACCCACCGTCCCTCATCTTCTCTCTTGTCCCAGGTCGACAGCGCCGAGTTCATTCATTGCAAAGAGACGGTTGACGAGTATCTCCACAGCCTGGAGTTCTCCCTCCCCGCCAACGCCATCTACATCCTGGACGGAGGTGTGATCCAGGCCCAGAGGGCGTGGAGCGTCCGTCAGTCCAGACGGGAGCGTGTGGGCAAAGAGCAGCGGGACGTGGACGAGTACTATGACGGCTTCAGGTGTCTGTACAGCGAGGAGGTGGCGGTGATCCCGGGGCCCGACGCCAAGGGTCTGTATGATTCCCAGCAGAAAGCAGTGTCCCCCTGTCCGCCACTCCACCCCGCTGTCCCAGAGTAGGACGTTCACACACACACACACACACACCGTCCACGCGTAGGAGTCGCCATACTGTGATTTGCTTTATCAAAGTCCAGATTCTTCAGTTTCAACACAGATCAAGTGTTACTCGCCTGTCGTGGAAGGAGTCCTTGTTTCTAATATTATGTCGGCCGCTTCCACACGTCGACCACATACGTGCGTTTGAATTGGTGTCGGAGTTGGGCTCAGACTCCAGAACCTGTTTATGTCGACGTGAGCAGTCTGGAGTTTCTGATTCTGAATGGGATGTTTTTCTCTGTGAAGCAGAACTTTGGGTCCAGTAATGTCAGTTTTTCTTTTTTTTTTGTAACATCTGCCACAAATTAAGGAAAACGTGTGTTTGCGAGTCGGTAATGTTTTTTTTTTTTTACGTTCTGAGGGTTGATCCAGATTTAGTTTGCGTATCTTGGTGCTACACTTCCTCCCAGAGCCTTTTAGCACTTTGAGATAAAAAAAAAAGTTTTGTTTTTTTTTTTTAAAGAAATAACTGCAAATAATTATATTTTTTAAGACGTCTTTATTATTTTAATCTTTTACTTATAATAAACATGTTTTTGTGCTGTTTTTAAATTTATTTACAAAGGTTACTGTTGGACAAAAGCTTTAATTTCATGACTAAATGCTGCACATGTTGATTTCATTACTATGCGTTTCAGTCTGTGTTACTTTACTTTATGCAGCCGTTCTGTACATGGAGAAAAGGTGGAGGTCTTTCCATTTACCTCTGTTCACTTTAATCGCACACAGGTCGGATCAACACTAGTCAATGTTTTGTGGTATCACGAGATTATCTGATAAACAACTGAAGACTTTTTTTTTTTCCCCCTTAAGATTTTAATTTAACGTATTATCCAACATTATTAGCGGTTAAGATGAAGCTCACGTTCTAGTGTTTAAATTAATATTTAATTTAATTAGCTCCATGAATTAGGGTGCGACTATGCAGGGTACCAACAGATTAGACTCGTATCTGATCATTAAACCAATGGGAACAAAATCTGATCCGGTGCGACTGCATTTTAGCGTCGACTCATACGTGTAGATCCAGTGGAAAGTCTGGGACGGTCACTCATAGACGTCGGAGCTGCTGTCTTCACATCAACATCATATCCATAATGTGAACTGGTCACCATTTGTTTCTTCCATTCATCCAGTCAGACTGGGTGGTCCAGCATCAACCAATGTTACTTTTGTTCTTCAGCATATTACTTCACGTACTGAGGCAGCTATCTCTTCCTGTTTCCATCACAGAAATAAAGCTACGACTTGAAAAGTCTAAAGGCGTTGTGTTGTGGTTTTCAATTTCAAAAGGGAAGCAAGAACCAGGCCAGAGACACCTGCTCATGTTGGGAAGGTCGCCAGCTTTAGTCCTGAGCCAGTTGGAGGAAATAACAACTGACACTGATCCCAACTGGCACTGAAGGAGTCCAAGTCCACAAATGGAAATAGAACCAGCAATTATACAGAAGTCATTAAGCTTCTGTGTCACAGAGAACACGTTTAATATTAGCTTCTAGATCTGATAGTTGGACTACATTCAATTGTAAAAAGAAATGCTTCTTATCCCTGCCCAGCATTAATGAATCCAAATGTTTTCAGGTTCAGATTTCCCTAACTGTGGACCTTCTTGTCTTCTACATCTTTACTTTCAACAACTACTTGGTTTTAGCCCATCTATCGAGCTAAATAGTAACAAAATATGCTCTTAGGTTTAGGCTTTGATATATTAATATTCCTGGTCATCAAAATGATGTATTTTGACTGTTTTATATGAAGACATTTAGATATGAATATTAGCATTGATATTCAAATATAAAATCACCTTTTTATTTGACCCATTTGGCAACGACCGTAGCAAAGAAATAAACAGGAAGGTGAGTTTTCAACTTGAAAAAGTCCTGAAGGTGAAGGCATTTAATTTGGGTGTTTAAATTATATATAGTTATGATGTGAAATATATGGGCAAAAACAATGAAAAATCTCAAGTCACTCAGCATCTAATTTGAATCCAGTGAGCGTTGACTTGAGTTGTGCATTCCTATTCTCTCTCGTCTACTTATCTCGTGATGTAAACGGCTGAAGTCACAATGTTAGGATTGAACAACTTCTCCAACACAGAGTCTGGTAAACTAACAGATATACTGTAAGGCCTATCTCAAAACAATGACGTGTGTAAGATACTGTAGTGTGTACTGAACACACTGCCACAGGCCAATTATCTGTGTCGATGTCAAAAAAAAAAACAGAGGGCATCGAGTTCTGAACAGATTGTCCGTCTGGAAGAGATCCAGCAAACCTGCAGGTGGTGGACAGAATAATAACGGCATCGGACAGATCCTGGCTGCAGTCAAATGAACCATTACAACAGGAAGGACGGAGCTACGTCTGAACATTCAATTACCAATACAAAGATACACTCAGACTTAAAGTAACTGCATTTATAATAGAAAATACTCCTAATAATGGATGAAATAAATGAGATCTGGAGCTCGTGAATTTTAATACTCAGCCACAAACTGGATCCATCTGAATGCACCAATGTACATTTGAGGCCATTTTTGAACTAAAGCAGTGAAAAAATAAACCTTTTATATCTGGAGACTATTAGAAAGAAAACTAGAGGAACTTGACATTTATTTTGTAAAATATTACCACTGATCTTCGGCGAGGAGACAGTGAGAATATAAAGCAAAAAATACATCTGAAAATGTGGCTCATATGTGGATTATTTTCCCCCAATTTCTAGAGCATATTTTGCTCATTGATTACACCAAAAAAAGCAAGACTGATGCTGATGCAGCTGAATAACTAACATTACACCAAACGATGCTTTACACTTTTTAAGACTGGGAAATCAGATGAATAGATGTGATCATTTTCAGGGAGACATGTAAAGGACGAGTAGGGATGGGAATGCATAAGAATTTAAGGATTCCACTCCCATTATAAATTGTTTGTGATTCCATTCTCATTTTCCTTCTCCCTACCTTCATCAGCTTCTACTTGAGGAGTTTGTTAAGGGCGGGCGATACTAGGAATTTTGGCATCGATCCGATAAATAAATACTAGTATTTAGTATTACCGATACCAGTGATGATACTTTTACTTAAAATGTTATGATCATTGAATAATGCAATGAATAATTTAATAAGTCTGCTATAACTGCCTCGGAACAGCAATTCACCTGTGAAAACCATGAGTGAAGGTTTTCCATTTCATCCAGATAATCTCCAGCATTAAGTTTTTTTGGGGCATTTCAAAGTCTGAAGTACACTTCATTGTGACACTGACCCTAAATATTCACACATTTACACCGTTGGTTACTGTGCTGTACTGTAAACGTGTCATCCTGCACATGCAAACACACCGGTGCGGTGGTGAAAGCAGGAAGGATCTTACGCAAACATCGCTCGTCGTTCCAACCAGGGGGTCGCTTTTACAGGAAACGCTGTGACTCTTTCAAGCCAACAGCTGTTCTGGGATCAGCAGAGAACACCACAGCCCCCACAGCGTGTTTTCTTTGTGTGTGTGTGTGTGTGTGTGTGTGTGTGTGTGTGCGTGCGTGTGAGTGACTAAGTGTCATCACCTGCCCCTGGCGTTACACTTTGATCTCCCTCCCAGTTGAATATCGTCAAAACAAATCATAGCAGAGACACACATCAGAGTCAGGAGGGACGGGTGGAGGAGCAGGAGGAAGGAGGAGGAGGTTGCGTTTATTTTCCAACCACAACAGTAAATACAGCTGCTCTCTTCTCCATCACTGGGTGTAAACTCATCTGCAGTGAGCTGAGGCTATTTTTGGTTTCCTGAACACCCTTGTGTACATACTGGCTTCATGTATGTGTGTCCACGGTCACAACACATCACTAATGGATTACAATAGTTACATTACTCATGGACAATGTACAGCGTCATATGTGCTCCTTACAATAATATCCAAAAACTAGTACATTTTGCATATTAAGCTGGCTAAAGCTTCGGAAAAAAAAATATTCACATACATTTACTGAGTTAATATGAAACAGCACCAAAATATTGCATATGTTCTTAAGACTAGAGTTAGGCTGTCAGTACCGACGTATATGCAATAATATGTACAGTATACAGGTACTCGGGTTTATCGCATGTCATAACGTCATCTGGGCTCAATCAGGACAAGGGTTTAAACTATTGTGTAATCTGTTTAATCTACATTTGATGATTACATTTCAAACAGTTCAGATGAAAAAGAAATAAAAGCAAAGCCCGTTTTCACTACACTGTGGAAAGCGGTTTTTCTGACAAGTATTAGGACTGGGAGATAAAACAATGGTGGTTGTGATTATATAGTGTTAGACAGCCATGACAGTTCACATTCTCTGCTACGACACGTACAAAATGCTCATTTTACAACTGAAACCTCTACATTTCTGACATGTTCCGCTGTTTGGCACCTGTTTATCGTGACCTGAACATAAAATGTCCCAGTTTGGGATCAATAAATTGTTTCTACCCATCTAAAGATCAATGCCAAACCATAAGTAGAAGGCGTTTACCTCAGTTGCACTGTGTTGAATAAGTGGTAAAGAAGAAGTCAATCACAGACTACAGTTGTTTTGTTACATCTTTTGTTATTTTTATCTCGCAAATGACATTGGAGATGCAAGATCAGGGACACATCAAAGATTTAACGTGTTATTGTGTCTTTTACATTTTCTTTTCATTATTGCTCATCTAACTTTTTGTTGCGTCAGCAACGAATAAAGGTATATCTAATGTAATCTTTTTTTTGACATCCCCTTGTAAACATCAAAGTAACAACAAAAACCATTGAACATCTCATTCATTTTCTCATTCGTCACATTACATACTTTTGCCTTGTTTTAAATCATCTCTGCTTCATTAATTTTCTCTTATGCTTTTTTATTTTATTGCGTCTTTTACATTATGTGTGCCTTATAGATGATGTAAAACTAACAACCACATTGACATCCAAAATGTAACATCCAGTTACACGTGTTTAAGTACTGACTTTACCGTTTTCCTCTCATTAGGTTTTAGATTGTTTAAGTTTCATTTTTTGGCTTTAATACTTTTATGACATTTTCATTTAATTTTTTTGTGTTCTGCCTTTACCATCATGATGTGTCTGTTGCATCATTTTCATCTTGTAAGGCCTTATGTATCGTTTTTCTGTGGCGTTTTGGTGTTTTTAACATTTTCTTTCTCCTTTTGCAGCGTTTGTCTTTTTGCATGTTTTATGACATTTGTCTCGTTGCATCTTTTACATCATTTGTGTCGTATTTTACATTGCTTCGACATTATCACCTCTTTTGACACTTTTGCTTTTTATGATTTTTCACAAATAATTTAAAATCACAATTAATCATACAAAATCCAGCCCTGAAACAGATATAAAAATGTGTAACGAGTATTATTTGTTGGTTGCATTTCCCAGCCCTAACAAAAGTACTGAACTGTTTCAAATGTGTCCAATGTGTTACTGACGTACGTAAAAAGTCATCGTCTACTTGTGTGTCTGAATGAGAAAGGTGAACACAAAAATAACACAAATCTTTAAATCACAACATAGAAAAACAAAATGCATACATATATATATACATATATATATGCATATATATGTATATGTATATAAAGTGTCCAAATGAAAGGTCCTGAATAAATGAGATGGCCATGGTTGGATCTCTTGCTCTCTTTCATACTTTCCTCCCATGTAGCTTCATGAGCATCATCATCCTCAGTGTCTTTGGTCCATGTGCACAATGTCAAGATGGAATGTCAAAATAAAAACAAAACAAACAAACAAAAATAACAGGTGTTGCTGCTATGATGATGGAGGACAAATCCATGGTCGTGTGTGGGAGGATATACAGCGCCCATAAATTAACTGAAAAACAATGACAAACAATGAAGAAACAAAATAAATTAAACAAATAAACAACCATTAAGGAAAATGAATTGCAAACAACTTCAATTCGACAGAGGAAGTTAGAGAGAGTAGACAAGTGTTTGTGTTAGAGAGAAGTTACGTCTAAGGCGTTACATCTACATTCAGTATGTTGTGAAGGAAGTGACATTTTTCCTTTTATTCTCTCTGTAAGCCTCTATAAATTGTAAATATATTCAGATGATGTTCTATTTAGATGTTTCACTTCTTAAATCTGTCTCACAGAAACAAAATGGAAGCTCGGCTGACCACAGAAGAAGTCATACGCAGGTGACGTCAAGAGCCACTAGATGGCGCCACATGTCCTCAGATGAGGTTTTACAAGCTTAAAGCCTCACTAACACTCACGTCATTCATTCAAGTGCACGGTCCAAAGTCGAATGTCCACCACTAAGTAAGAAAACAGAGTATGAAGATGAAAAACTAAGAGGACATGAACCATACAACGACACGTGGAACTTAAAACGCAGGCTGTGCTAAAGGATGACACTGGTGGCAGTGTCATCAGTGTCACTGCCATCAGTGCAATTATGTTCTGTCATTTGTTTTGTTGTGCAAAAGAAACCATGCATTCAAACAACACAACTGAGACAGACAAACGGACCACTGTCTGGGCTGAGCAAGGTCCAGTATGGTGCCAAATGCAGTTAGGTCTAAATCATGTGAGGTGAATGGCTTATACCTGTTGCATCTCAACTACATCTCATTCAACGTCTGAAGCGTATTCTGTCTGCGTCACTTATTTTATAAGCCGAGCTTTTGATTGTCTGTGGGTTTTGTGTCTCCTCCCTCAGGATCCTGAATAATTAGAGCCAAGCAAAAGGAAAGAGTGAAAGCACAGGAAATGTTAAGCTCAGCCAGGACAAAGGGGGAGGAAGTTTCCTTAGTACATGCCAGGGCTGGAGTGTTTGGGCATTGAAGATGCGCATTTAATTAAGGGCTGATTAATTTGATGCCACAGGACTGAGCAGAACAGGAAATCACATCCTCAAAGACACGAGAGCGATGTTAGTGCGCAGTAGCACAGAGGATCAAATCAGCCGAAAGGCACAGAATAAAAAAGACAACAGCATGAGTGGACGTAACCAAAAGTGTGGTTACATCAACTTCCTGCTCTGAGGGACGGACGTGACTTACTTTTTCTTGTCCTTCTCTTTCTTGAGCGGCTGAGATAAGGAGAGCGTCTCCGCCGCCACCTTCTTCCTATTAAAGGCGTTCATCTCCTCCTCCAGGTCTCTCCGCTTCTCCTCCACCTTCCTCTTCTCCTCTTGGTGCATCCGCTTCAGCTGCTCAAACTTGTCGTGCAGCTGAGAGGGAGGAGGACGACGGTGGTGATGGACGCACGGAGGTGATGGGAGAGGGCCAACAGCCAAAGAAACAAACAGCAGATGTTAGACCAGGAATGTGTCCTTTAGACCACCATCATTTGACTTATAGGTTTATATGCTCATGTGAGTCTGTTCAGTGCAGGCCATTTGTCTATGATTACAAACAAAGGTGTCAGTGTACTCTACAGTAAAGTACATTACACGGTTGTAAAACAGAAGATACAAAGAGATAGAAGAAGTATTTATACAGATTTAATTTCAACTGCAACAAAAGTGTCTGGTCTCTAACAGTAGCAATAGTAGACAAACAACACAGTCTACTTTTAGCTTAGAAATGCAGGCTAATAAACCTCATACAGACGAAACAAAGAAAACATTAAAATGACAGAAATTACACCTTAAGTGTAGAGTGCTGTCAGCTTTTGGCACACATTCATTACTGAAGTATGCAGCCAATCTATTCAGAGTTTATTCTTTTCATGTTAATTGGATGCAGCAACAAGTGGAAAAAAGAGGACCGGCAGCTCTAAGCGCCGACTTCACATTTCAGCTTCACTTGGTTTGAACATATTCCATGACACAAACCGAGGAACAGAACCACTTCTATTAGCTCCAATCAGTGAACAGCACTTGCGTTTTTGTTTTTTTGGGGGGGGTTGTTACTGTATAGTGTCAAAAAGGTAAGAGGCTGCAGATGTAAATTCTTTCCTGAAAGCTGTTATTAGAAGGACTCAATACTCAGTCAGTGCCTTTTAAATCGATGGTTAAATATTTCCATGAACAGACTGACCTCTCTCTCTTTTTCTTTCAACTCCGCTTCCGTCTCTTTTACTTTGTTGACAAACATCTGTCGCATTTCTTCCTCTTTGCGCTGCAGGTCGCCCAAGAACTCTTTCCTCTTGGCTTCATACGTCTCTTGCAGACTGGAGGGAGGAGAAAAACAGGAGGGAAGAAACTGACATCAGGTATTGTCTCTAAAGAACCAGCGATCCCCAATATGAAGGTCACTGACTTCAGTCTCGGAAAATTAAGGTCCCAGATATGGAACCAATTATAAAATAGATGGAAAATTACCAGCACACCACATTTTTTCAGCTCTATATACCCAAGCAGTGGTTGTAGCACTAAAGGGGTGTGAGGATTCATAAATATCTCTATGTGACTCATCCGGTTCACTTATTTACATGGTTTTTTTGTCGTTTCAAGTGTTTGTTTGTTTCAGTTTCAAGAGAACCTCCTAATAGAGCTGCATTGTGGGTATGCGGATGTGCGTCTCCATGGTGCTGCTGTACCTGAACGGCTGGCTGTCGGGGTCTGTGTCTTTGAAGCCCATCTCCTCCAGTTTACAGCGTCGATAGAGCTCATAGTGGCGGGCGTGGGTCTGCTCCCTCAGATCCTCCATGTTTACCCTGATGAGCATTTCTCTGAGCTTGACAAAATCACAGTGGCTCTCGTTCTCCACTACACAGAAAACACAGGAGGAAAAATGGCAGAATTAGGACTACAGCGACCTGATGGGAGCTCAAAGCGAAGGCGGTGTCACTCTGTTGTGTCAATAAAGCAGCATGTCATATTTTATGTTCCAGATCACAGCTTCTTGCTTGCACTGTTTGTGTTCTTAAGTGTTACCGACTATCATCAGTGCATACGTCACCCTGTCTCGCTTCCTCACTTTCTATCCTTTTCCTAAATCCAAGAAATCACACCACAGGTCCTTAAAGGAATGCGAGGTGCTCAAAATATAGCAGATAAATCACATTCGCTGTCCACCAGAAGCCAATTAAGCTATATTGGGTTAGGAGCTGCTAAATTAAATGTACTGTCTTCTTTGGGGTTTATTTCTTGCACTTGAATGACTCTAACAACGTCTGTCACACTTCAGTTGATTCACAGTTGGAATGGGTGAGGGGGTGGGGTTCTTCTGTGAGCCTTTAGGTTCCATTCGGCTGAAACCTCCTTTAGTCCATCATAATAATATGGACAATGGGCCCCAATTTAAAGCCAAACTTTTTTTTTTTTAATTTCCAAAGTTAAAAGATAACCGGCTTCTAATTTCAGTATAAATTGTCAGGTTGGAACAGCTGGAACTGAGTTGATTAATGTTACTTCCTTTGCAGCTTGAACATTTCCCAGACCCATATAAACACGGTAAACCAGTTTGTGGCAACATAACATAAAACCTACCATAATTAATGTATGACTTTTAAAAAAAAATCCATGTATTAAATGCAGACACGTACATTCAAGACTCTTAAGAATTTTTTTGAGAACTCTATAAATGCCATTTTTTCTGGCATTTAAATCAAAACCAACAATGAGGTCATGACCTAAACGGTCACTTCTTAAGCCTTTCAAATCACATCATTATTCTCCCTAAATTGCTGTTTCCCTATTTTTGGAATGAACTGCAGGCCTCTGCAATAGGAACGTATATATTTACACACAGAGTGAAGTTAATCAGACTTAACATTCAACAAACTGTCATCACACCATCTCCGACGGAAAACAAGTTACAAATCACGGCTTTCCGTCTTTATGTATGTTTTCCATGCCGCCCCAACTGTTTCTGATTTGAGTTTGGGTTTCTTTTGGCTGCCTGATCTGTGAGGATCAGGCAGCCAAAGTGATAAAGTCTCCAGTTGTTTCTACGAAATTGTTACACGACATCTGAATGAAATATAAAAGTAAATATTATTGCAATATGTTGAAAATCTTTCTTCCTTAACATGTCTGTCAGGGTTGAGGGAACGTGTGGAGTGAAGACACGTGGCTTCTCAGGCGTGGATGATATGTGCTGTGAACCCCAGGGGAGCAGTGGTGGGCTATGGGAGGTACAGTATATTCTCTTTAAATACCACCACATGCTGTGAGGATGTAAAGCCAGCGATAATCAGTTAAAAAGCCCAATTAGACGTACTGAACAGCCTGCAGCAAGAGATAACGTAAGAGAAAAGAGATGAAATAAAGCTGGAGAGAGGAATAATGCCCGTATGCTGACTGACCTTTGCCTACTTTTTATGCCTCTTAAGCCAAATAAATCAAAAAAAGATGTGAGAATAGTGGTGGTTATGCGGTTGTATGACTCATTCCCTTATATTTACTTAAAAAAAATCCTGGTCTACCACATCATTAGTGGGATAAAGAGAGTTGAACACAGAAATGAGCTGTTCTATTGCTATATCCAGGCTACTGAGATGGTGTGTTCATTTGGCATCTAATAATCCCTCTGTACTGGACCCCTGCTGAGGGCTGAGTGGGGGCCAATCTAATGCCTGACTGCAGCACCGAGTTCCTCATGGTACTCCAGCACAGGGCTCTAGACACACAAACATACCAGTCAAATGCAGGAGGGACGTGGCTGCACAGGGATCTGAATTAAATTAACTCAAACAAATACACACAGAAGACATGACGCCGTGGGCAAATCCAGCCTTTTACTCAGAGAACGGCAACACGACCATTGAAAGGACCCATTTGTTCCACATAGTCCCCTTCATCATAAGTGGTGTAATGAGTCCATGTGTGCCAGTGATTAACAACGAAGTGAAGCACAAGAATGTCAAAGATGCATTTCAGATAATTTAGTTTATGCACAGGTTTAAATATAGCGGCAGGATACACTGCTCAAAAACAAACTCCAAGGATCATAATGAAAATTGCAAAACAAAAAAAAAATTAAAAAAAACACTGCCGTAGTTGTTGTCGTAGTTAAGAGTATATATGGGTGCTGGCATAAAATTATAAATAATCAGTTCATTATCCCTCTATGGCTAAATTGTATAAGAAAATAAATCATACTATGAAATTCGACATAGACATTTGGATAAAAACTAGTTTTATTGGTCATTTTCTGCCCATTTAAACTTTAATAGAAGTAATTTAAGACCCATTTCATATCCACAGTGCCAAAATTAGTCACAAATTACGTTCATTTCAAGGTTTTGTAGAGACATTTTACAACAGCTTCATTTATTTGTGATGTTGCGACAGAATGCTAGCGGTAGGGTTGCTTAACATACAGTACATTATAAAAGTAGTCCAACCCTTCAATTTTTCCACATTTTGTCACATTGCAACCACAAACTTACACATATGGATTCAATAGTGATTTTCAGTGATGGAGCAACATAAAATAAACAAACCACGAGAGGTTGTACTGATTAAAGCTCACACAGGCGGACCATTTATTAATTTAGTGACTTCTGAAGGCAGCCGGTTGCTCTGGGAATTAATTAGGTGTGTGTGCGTGTGCGTGTGTGTGTGTGTGTGTGTGTGTGTGTGTGTGTGTGTGTGTGCGCACACGTGTCTGAATATGAATGCCCACCAGACTTCTCAGATTTTTATCCGCAAAAAAGCTTGAACACCGCCTATCATTTTCCTTCCCTGCTTTGTGTTGGTCTGTCTCATAAAATCCCATGAAACACTTTTCAGTTTGTGGTTGTAACATGAGAAAATGCATAGAAGCTCAAATGGTCTGAATACTCCAACAAGATACTGTAACAATAACTTTGTGGGCACATTTTAGAAAATGATCATTTCAATAATTCAATTGTGTCATTTTGAGTATATACGCCACGCTGTGACATTCTGATATAATGTCAATATTATGGTAACATTTTCAACTATTATATCTACATATATAATGCAAATGTATAACAAATAGAATAAATCACTAAGGATTAAATGTCAAGTATGTGATAATAAATTGGAGTGATTTACAGTATGTCACGGCCGGTGCCTATATTTAAAGAGCACAGTGGTGAGTATTTGTACTGTCGAACATACACAGTAGCCTGTCAAGAAGAAATACCATGGTCCTGCTATATGTCATAAATGTCTGACGTTTAGAGATAACACAACGAGATCCACAGAGTAGATAAACAGGCACAGACTGAGCCTCCCTCAGTTTCTCTTGTTGTCAGTGGACAGCCCCTCTCTCTGTCTTCCTCCACGTCTATGGAAATTTCCCATGGCTCTTCAAGAGGTTACCATAACCCATCCATACGACATGTGGCATTTACCAACTGTTTCCATTTGCACAGACCTCCCATTTAGTCGGAAGAGTGTCACAAAACACAGACGGATCTGTCCTCTGCCCTTTTTTTCCCCCTTTTTTTTTTATAGAGCCTCAGATAATGTGACAAAGCGTTTTGAATGAATGAGAAGCTGACAGTTTGAAAACGGGCCATTTTCCTCTTATTACGAAACACTTCGACCACAATGTTTTTAGGCGGTGACAGACACGACGGATGAGCGCATTAAGGAGATGACAACAAAACAACAGACATGTGCCAACATTGCCAGTCACAAAGTAGACTTGTGATTTGTTTATAGCCACACCCAACCTGATTTAAAAAAAAAAATATTTAAACATGATTACGGCCATGTAGCAGGGTGTGGCCTTTGACAGCCTAGTGCGTGAAACATTATTTTTAAACATATTAAAGTTTTAATGCGGCTTTGTTAAATCCAGTTCATCATTTCCTCATTTTTGATGAGACTTTATTGATCCCACAGTGAGTAAATTCATTGGTCTAGGCAACAACAGAAGAGAGCGTAAGAAAGAATGAATGAATAAATAAATACGTTTTTGGGGTTTGTTTTGTGCCTACATTTTGTTTTACATGACAACTAAAGGAGGGGCGTGGCTATTATTGGCATCATAAATTAACTGCTGGTCAATCTCTGTTCAATCAGAGTCTACCTGCAGCGACATGATGGAAAAAAGATAAAGTGTCCAGAAATGAGCCCGCAGTAAAACTGGGGTGTGATGACCTTTTGCAGATGGAAGTCGTCTGTCTGCTACCGTAGTAGTGCTTCACAGTGACTGATGAAGTCCAGAGGAATCCATCCTCAAGACAAACACACACACACAGAGCAGGATTTATAAATAACTATAGGGTCCACTGAGGATTGGGAGGGCAAGGGGTGGTCAGTGGATTAATGGAGAAAGAGACAGAGAAAAGGAGGAGCGAGTGAGGACGTAAGAGCAATAGAGTGAGGAAAGGAAGGAAGGAAGGGAGGGAGGAGGAACGTGGAGACCTTCCGTGAGAGTAGTACTCCCATCTGAGAGCTAATATTCTCACAGCGGGCCTCTGTGTGACATTATTAAATTACTCCCGTTTAGCTTTGTTGACGAGCACAGAGGAATGAGTTGTGGGAAATGAAGTTCTTTTACACAACAGCCCATGCCTTTCTGACCAATGTGGGAGCAGTCGCATAAGGGAACTTGATGTCCTAACAGTGAAGGACAGCAAATAATACAAAACCAACACTGAGCCAATTTTACAAATTAAAGCGTGCCCGCTCGCCCTTCATTTTACAGTGTCACCCTGCATGAAGTCACGCTTGGAGAGGCTGCCCAGCATTAGGAGGGTACACACTGTAGGGAGCGTCATGAGGAGGACACGTCACTCACTGTGGACGCTCAGCAAATGAGCAGAAAATCCACAGATCTGCTGAGCTGCGTTATGTAAACCTTTTCCATAAACACTACCACTAAACATTTATTAGATATACTTGCATGTACAATCAATAATGATTTTCCCAACGTACAATTGTTTACCCGATTTGAGATAGCAAACATACCACACAAATCCATAGGTGTAGCTGGACAGCACCAAATATAAGCAAAGGTTTCACTTCCTCAAACATAGTGCATTCATGACACACACACTCACACACATCACATGTAATCCCTGAGGAATGACTATGCAATAAAAGCAATACCATTCACACTACTGATATTCTGAAAGTTGTGCTTGCAGTAAGAGTCACAATTTTGGTAAAAGGAATTTAATGAAAACAGAAATGTAATTATTTTCACTGGGGTGTATGGCAGCCAAATATGGTATGATACATTTGGACAATAATAAACAACATTTATCACACATTGTATTTTGAGACACATTGTATTTTTGTTTTTTAAATAAGTGCAGCTCCTACACTACACTGACACTTGGCTGTACTGTGATTTAGATATTTTAATGGATTGTTCAGTCCTGATATATTCTCCTGACAACCAACAATGTATTTTTGTCCTCTGCAGTGGCCAAGAGTTTCACAGCTTTATTGAAATAAATAAATAAATGCTGTCCACTGCAAAACAACATTCCATAAAAAATGCATCTGAATAAAAATATTCCATTGCCCACTTTCCAATAAAGGTAATGTATGTAATGCATAAAGGCCAAAGCTTGTACTTTCCTTGATGTCAGGGGGATAATTGTTTGTGTGCAGAAGCTGAGCTGCTACTAAGCTGGCAGAGGAACAGTCAGCGACCCATGCTGGACATTCATACATAGCTGCATGCAGTACTCCACTGATCACCGTTTTCATCTGTAACCTTGTAATATCACAACAGACACGAGCTGAGCTATGAATACATCCATCAGCAGCATCAGCTCCAACACACAGACTGAAAACTGATATTAACGATTCATAGTAACCAAATTAGCACTTGTGGATGGGTCCCTGTTGAGCTGGAGCGGGCTGTCAAATGTGTCAGCCCACACGGATGCTGACACAGGAAGCTACTGTTCACAGCCTTTTTGTCGCTTAATTGGCAACAAAAAGCAAAGGCATCATGTGGAAAGACCGAGATCAGCAAAATGGTTCCTAGTGATTTGTGAGATGTGGTGGAGTTTTCCTTGTGTAATCTAAAACTAAAAGCTTATTCATAGCTTTCTGATCACCTTATGCAAAACATTTAAAACTGTTTTATAATATGAATACTGCTATTATTTTGTGTTCTACTGTGTTTAGACTGAAAAAAATCTTCAGATTATACATTAGCTGAAGCTTAAACGGTGTGTGTGATTCATCATGATTGGAGGTGCATCTCACCTTGTACGACACCCCAGGGGTACTGTCTGGCCCTGACCGTTTTGTTCCCCACTTTGACTTCTTCCACACTTCCCACCACGGCAAATGGCAGATGGGCCTACACAGGAACAGGGGTCAGAAATCAGAGGTCAGGAGGTCACAGGTGCAACCACAGCCACAGCCCAGGGCTTCTTACCAAATCCTTCTATACACATTTTAACCTTTTGATGCCGCGTGGTAGCATTCTTCACTGCGGATTTTTACAATCCACATAAAGTCTAAATGAATAGCACACCAAAAAGTGTAAAGGCTTAGTTTAAATTAAAATCTGCTTCAGTGTGGCTGCCGTGTCTCTTATCTTTCACAACCAGACCACACCAGAGTTAAGTGTAACCATGTTGACATATGAGCTACAGCAGAGCCCGTTTGAACTTTTACCATGTGGCTCCGCTGGGGCAGCACGGCCCGTTATGTTTGAGTGATTAAACCCACACTTTCTTATTGCTCTTAACGCTACTGTGCCTTGTTAGCATCGACAGTGAGGCATCACGGGTAAAACATGCCCAACACGCAACCTCAAAAATTAGGTGGTGAGTTGAAACCAGCTGGCTGAGGAACAAGCTGGTGAGTGTGGGCGCTGATGTAACCACCTATGAATAGACGAGTATACTGTACAAGGACTGTGCCTGCGAAAGAGCATTTATCCCTGACAGAGTTTAGTGTTTGTGCATTTGAGAGTTGTGTGGGTGTATAGCCGAGCATTTGTGATCAAATGATTCCAAGTACAAAATCCAAACTAAAAAAAAGGTTACCCTTTATGCAAAAATGCTTTGGCGGTTTGTGCTTATTTTTACTGCTACATGGAGTTTCTTTTCAGTGATTGTGAATAAGTGGTCGTGCAGCTTGACAATGGGACATACTAATTACTGAACCCACGAGTCATGTATTTTTGCAGATTCAAAGGTGCGGCGTCTGTTTATGAGAAAGAATAATATTGTTCAATCACCTTGTAAGAACATCATCTGCACTAAGAGTGAATGTGGACCACCTTCATTTTTGTCACATTCTGCTTTTTAACTGAATCACAGTTAGTCACTTGTCCAATCTGTTTACAGACTCTTTAAGGCTCAACAGCAGCCATACTTTACCACATGGATTTAATATCCTTGGGTATGACAAAAGCAGACAAAGTTTAGGAATAAACACAATATACAAGAATTAAACATCATCAGTGGATGTGACAGTTAATCCATGATAATGATTGTCCAGGTAGAAGAGTGGTCTTCATGTGTAATTAAAAAAAAATAGACTCAATCCAGAAAAGGTTAGAGTGTGGAGTTGAGAACACATGGGGTGACATTTTGACAAAAAGTTAGCCATTAGCTTCAGCTGCATAAATACAGCTCACACGTAGATCACTGCTGTTTCAATCTGGATTCCTGTTGGTAGCTGAGGCGATGTCGGCCTGAGCAGTTTAACACTATGACGACAGCCTCCTTCACTGTATAGCGTAGGACCACCAGTTTTATGCCCTGACCAAACACGTCACTATGTTTTCTGACCTGTGGTTTGGGACAACCCAAAATTGCACAGTCTATACTTGTATTTAGCATCTGTCACTCTCAATTAAACAACCTTAACAAGAGTTTAGGTGACTGAAATAGAGTTTTGGTGACTGAAATAAACACGACTACTGAAAATTTCTTCAGACTATCATTCAGTGACTGCACGACGGAAAAAGGAGGACCAACATCCCTGTAGCTGACTGACATGTTCAATTGAGAATCAATAACAAGTGGAATTCGTGCGGTTGTCAGGTTCTGCTGCTGTGTTAAGAGTCCTGTGGAGATGTCAGAATAGAAGTGTGTGGTACTTTCACTTTAAAAGGATAACTCAATTGCTTAAATCATAGTCCATATATGACCTCCTATCAGTGATCAATAGCAACTATATTGGTGTCTCTAACCATGAAAACATGGCTCATTATATAAGTAAAGCTTTTGGGTCACGATCCAGCAATTGCAAATCAGTTTTAGAGGAGAGGACATGAGAAACTTTGCGATTCAGATTTACCCCAAAAGATGGTCATATGACCTTCTGACCACACTGAAGCCTAGTACACATTATGTGCATAGCTTTAGTTTATTAGTCAGCGGTGTGGTTGGACATCATCACTTACGTTCATGGAAGCGTTGATCTCACTGACGGCTTCGTCGTCTGTGGGAAACTGATATATCTGCACGCCGTTACTGACCAGTTCGCTCATTATCTTTATTTTGAACTTGTGAAGCTCGCTCTTGGAGATTGTGTCCGCTTTGGCAATGATGGGGATGATGTTGACCTGAGGGGAAACAAAGACAGAGAGAGGGTGTTCATGCACACGAACAGAATTATTCAGATATTTGTGGTGTGACTCACACCATATTCAGCCACTAAAAAATGCACATGCGTCGCTGCATGAAAAACTGCTATGAGTAAACAGATATACATGGAATCTATGATGCAATGGTTTGTTTTAGCCGGGTCTGACTTGCATCTCAACAGCTGATGATGATCACCGTTGACAGCCCTAAACCTACATGTCAAGGTTGATGGGGAGAGCGTAAAGGAACGAGGGAAAAATAACCAGAGGCTGCCATGCCAGTAAATTACAAAATACAGTGAAGAACCATACTTTGGCACTGGGACGTCAACAAACTGGAGCCAATGCTAAAGGCCAAATTAAACATCAGAAAAGCATGATGTTAATTAAGCGTATGAAGGAAATATATGGTGGAAGCTCAGTCGGCGCAGCAAAACATATATAAGACAAACAGAGATTATGAAAACAAACCAGGCTCCATCTCCAATCAGCAGCAGATGTGTAGAAATAAACAGTTTTCTTGCATTCCGGTGTATGGCTGCATTATACAAATCCCTAAGTGGGAGGGTGAGGAGGAATCCCACTGACACACTCATCAGTTTCTTGATGTGCCTCTGAGCAAAAGCCAGTGCTTGTTACGAGTCAAATTATAGGCTCATCATACTTTATTGGATCATTAATTTGCAGCGGGGCAGCCGGCATCGTGTTTTAACCCTTATTTAGCTAACAAACATCACCAATGTTCACTGGCCAGTGCTGAGAATAGTGTTATGTTATACGGCCACTGATGCAGCTGGGACTTCAGTGTTGACACAGCCCGAGGGGAGGAGGAGGAGGAAGAGGAGGGGGGGTGG
>JAPTHA010000007.1:4811888-4833176 GCA_029814585.1 Gymnapogon annona
CATACATACACACACACACTACTCGTTATACATAAATAAATTGGTAGCTCAGTTGGTAAGGCAGCGGGCTGGTGCATAGGGGACCTGGGTTTGATTTCAGGGATGAGCGTCCAGTGTGGGTCCTTGGGCAAGACCCTTCACGCTGCTGCCTACAACTCTAGCCTCAATGTCTCATTGTGCCAGTCCCAAGCCTGGATAAATACAAGGGTTATGTCAGAAAGGGTATCAGACATAAAAACCCCTGCCAAATCAAACATGCAAATTGGATTCGCTGTGGTGACCCCAGAGGGGGAAAAGCCAAAAGAACTCATCACACCCAGGGGTGAGTTTGCTCAATGCAGGCGTTCTGCCATTGAACCTTCACCAAGTCACAAGTCCAGGGCTAATTCTGTGCAGCTGAAACCGCTGAGTAGTCAGTGTCGACGTCACAGTTTCTTTTTTTCCTTTACATTCTGTGATACACAGCGAAACAATACGTCTAGTATAACAGTAATGCTATTTCTATCCTGACTGACGTACCATGAGAGTGTGAATCTCACTTCTAATACCGATGGATTGACTCCAGATGTACGAGCCACACTTGTCATATAAAACGCTCGCTGCTTCTAAATGAATGGGGGAATACCGGACATGTATCTGTGACGGAGCTGAGCTATCAGTGGTCCAACAACTTTTAAGCCGTTAACACTGAGATAAATTTTTCAAATTACTGCTTACAACAATGGATGCCAGAGGGATATTATAGTCTTATATTCCACATGCAAATAATATCCTACCTGCACCGGGCTGGTGCATAGGGGATACCGGGTTCGATCCCCGGTAAGAGCAACCAGTGGGTTGTGTCAGGAAGGGTGTCTGGCGTAAAAACTCCTGCCAAATCAAATAAGTGAATTGGATTCGCTGTGGCGACCCCGGAAGGGAAAAGGCCGAAAGAAATCATCATCATGTGTAATACACATCTATGCAATAGCTAACTTATGAATATGTATATACTGTATGTATATATCACGTGTAAATCGATTTATCTGATACTTCTTAATTCTGTTCATTCTTCTTTATTGTGTCCTATAAACCTAGTACTATGGAGACCAGGAAAAATTTCCCCATGGGTACAATAAAAGTACATTTTATCTTTTAGTTGTGTCATGAAGGGTCTGTCCTGGGCCTGCGTTACACTGAGCTTAGGTGAAGAGTCTGTTTCAGGAGAGTTGGCTGTGTGCGGTTGTGGTTTGGATGATATCAGCAGACAGTTGGCTCACATGGGGTGCCAGCTTTTGATCGCTCTGTTGGCTGGTAAAGCGGCTCAGCAGTCGACACAGTCACCTCAAAGCAACAACGTCCTGGATCTGGATCTCAGGCCTCCCTATGTTTAAGTTCTCTTGTACTGTATGTGCATGTTTTCTGTCCAGTTTTGCTCAAATGGGACTCCCGTCGTCCTGTTTTTGCCCTTAGCGTTGGAGAAGTGCTTGTACGGATGAACTGAAGTCACAGTTATTAACTTCAAAAAATGATTATCATTTTCAGACTGTATCATCTCTGTAAGTAGCTTTGGCTTGGCATCTGACCTGGCAGAGTCAATATGAAACTAAATGAATCAGAGTTATAATCCTAAGCACTTTTCAGTCCGTTGAAAACACAACATTGAAATTCAAGCATTTTCAAGGATTTCAAGCAACCGTACGAACCCTGTGAATAGTATCATTTGGCAGAAGTGCGTGTGTGTGTTTGTTGATAGTTGGCTTGAGGTAAAGCAGCAGGTTTTGAACAGAAGCTGACCATCTGCTTTATTCTACACGTAGGTATTATCATAGCTCCGGTGGACACCAACAGGACGCAAACAGACACGTCGTCATTCCTGTGGTTACAAACTCACAGCGTGGACCGGGAGCACAACTCCAGCTTTCAAGACTCATAAAAATCAATCAGACGGGTTTAATGGGATTTAATATGGATAATGTATGTTACAGTGGATGTAAACTGAGTATTTGCCAGCTAGAGTGAAATGTGGATGTTTGTTAGTCACCAAAACATTTCACACCTTCACAAGATTTAACAGTAAATAAAACCCAGGGCCTTCCCCTCTGCGCTTCCCCCTCAAGTCAAACAAACTGAGCACACACACATTTTGCACTTTTGCACCTTTGCTTCCACTCTGCTGGCGTTCCGTGTTTTTTGATGACTCTTCTGCTCTTTTAAATTCCATACTTTCCACACTCTGAAACCATGATTTAGTATCTCACACAACTAGGGGGTATAAACTCAGTTTAAGACAATGAGCATCTGTCAGCACTCTATCACATCGTAGACAGATTTGATCATTGATGCTTCAAAAAGAAATGATTTGACAAATACTCAATGTCATGATTGTAAAAATGACTATTATCTTTCCCAACAAAATACTTGGATTCGACAGGAGAGGAACTAATACCAAAGAATTACAACATAAGACAAAAACAAGGGGAAAAAAGTAATGCATGATAGAGTTGGAAAAATACTACAACTATATGGTATATGCACACACACAACCGACCAATAAAACTTTTAGCTATTGGTGGGTAAACCTTAAAAACAGTACATATTTGCCCTTTGTGACCTTCTGTCCTTGCCATTAGCTAACTGTCTTTGCTCCCCCTCCCAATCTTTCACGCTCCAAGTGCTGTTGTGATGGGGTTTTTTTTCAACCAGCTGTCTAATTGAGGCCAAGCTACTGATGGTTTGTCCACTGAGCTGCACGACAAAGCACAAAACCCACGGGCCAATCATCTATGTGAGGACACTCGAGCAAGAGCAATGAAAAATCCACAAATCAATGAAGGTCTCAGCGTGACTGTCGATGGCTGCACAGTCCGTGGGTTGATCTGTAAACGTGTAAACAGCCAAAGCTGAGTATGACCATCACTTCATTGCAGGATCAGGGACTAGGTTCCAGGACTCAGTACATCAAGTATTATTAAGGCCTGAACCACATGCAGTGTGTGTCCAGGCTGTTTTTTCTGCGGAGCTTATTATTCTTCCTTGTTCTGAGAAAACAAATACAACTTTATTGGATGTTGTAAACACGCTCAAAAAGTGGCACAAACACCAGATTTGGTGAAAACTTGTATATTTCATTGAATGCGTGAATGGATGGGTTGAACTGGCTACATTTCACACTAGTAACACAATATAACCTGTAACTTGTATGAGTGTCACGTTTCAATTTACATGTACTCTCAGAACACATGTCTAGGATACAAAGACCTTCCATTCTGCCATTTTGAATCTTATGTGAACTACCATAAGTTACACACACATTTTAACAGAGTCGTCGCTCATGTGTTCTGTAAATGTTATTCTGAGGAAACGTGTCATTCAAATGTTAGATAAAACTTCGATGCTGTGGGAAATTTCAACATTTTGTCATCATATACAAAATTGTGAAAACTCAGTGAGACATTAGCTCATCTTGCACAAATGTTTCATGCTTAGTCTCAGAACTGTTCTGGACACATCCACATGTCAAAATCAGGCTGCTGCTACATTAATGTAATGCGTTTGAATCATGTGGAATGAAAGCAGCATGATACAGAACAGTGCTAATTCCACTAATGTGACTACTGAACCGAAAGTGAAAGCCAGAACTGATCACATTTACAGCAAAACATCCTGCACTTCAACCCACCAATAGGAGGTGAATGATCAATGGCTTGATTATTGCCACTTGCACAGTAAATGTTACACCACTTGATTTTTTTTATTATTCCAATATTCAATGGAATTGCAAAACTACAGCAAATATGCCTTTGATTTAAAACTGCCAGACATCTTTAAAACTAATAACAACCCATTTGGAAATTTGCTACTAATACAGTGAAGTACAACTGTGACTGGGATTCAACTAGGAAAAGACTTGAAACCCAGACTGAAAGATGTGTTCATGCCGTTTTGAACTCTCCACAACTTCCTTGATGCCAAAACAAAAACAAGATTATTATTACTGTTGGCTCCACCAAACCAACTCAAAATGCAGAGGAGAGGTGCTCATGAATGTGTGCTTGGAAACGAACAAAGTGGACAAACACATTCTCGCCGTCAAGTCTAAGAATTGATTCTGAGCAAAACAGACACTGTGTTTTGACAGCGAATAATTTTCTTATTCGTCAATGTTTGTATTTGAATAGATCTGTGTGCCTGGTAGCTGCTGAACATTTTCCAGTCATTTTCTTGTTAGATGCAATTGCTGATCATTTATTTTGCACAGTTTTTAAATGTTACTCAAATTACCCCGAGACTTGGTTGATTTACTCAATCTGTCATATGTGCCTCCCACTGTAAATATCAGTTCTAATTTCAGCACCAGTAAGATGCTCATGAATAAAACAGCTGCACGCAGCAAATCTTCATTTTCATCTATGTAATAATGCAATATCCTGCAACGCATCCATTTAAAAAGCATTCATATAAGCAGACCCTTAATGCTTGTACCTATAAACCCAGTCACTGTCCCGCTAAATAAGACAAATGACTTTAAAACCATGTCACATTAACTTATCTTGAAATCCTACAGGACAAATGTTTTGTGCGACTCCTTCGGGGCACGGGAAGAGTCCACACCCTGGCAGACAGAGCAGAGATCTGCACATGTCGGTGAAAAGCACACCAGGGCCAGTGAGCCAGAGGTTGGATTACACAGACACTGATACTCATTCACAAACAATAGTGGACGACGGCGAGTGTGCGCTTTGCCCGAGGGAACCACAGCAGAATACACAGTGCGTATGGATAAAGGCAGAGTGTTTACATCTACCTTGCTGTCCAGTTTTTTCATCGTGACAAGGTCCAGAGATTTGAGCGAGTGTCCGGTCGGGGCGATGAAATAAAGGCAGATGTGGATCCTGGTGTCGTGGTAGTTAAACAGCGAGCGCTTGATTTTCAGCTCTTCCTGCAGGTAGTTCTCGAACTGAGTGTCGATGTAGTCGACAATGGGCTTGTAACTGTGGAGGCAGAGAGTATATAGTTACTTAGGATTAAAGCATATGAGGCTACTGATGCCAATACCTATGTTCCTGTTCAAACATAATTAATAAAACAGGAAATATGGACTTGGTCACAGGGGAAATGAGCTCAACACTTTTGTATGGTGCTTTGCATGTTCAGATAAGACAAGGTAGAAAGTCAAAAATGTTATTTTTCTCAAACCATGTTCTTTTCTACATAGACACAAGACCAACCCTGACAAGAAACATTACTCAAGGGCAACAAAATGTTTTCTGCTTCACTCAGAGAACAGATTGGTCAAACTTGCCAGTTCCTCAATCAAAAATGCATGATAAGGACCCCACCCCCCAGAGACAAACATCTGCAATAAAAGGCTACATTTGAAGCTTTCCTATCAGGACGCAGCATAACATATCTGAACTGGAAAACTACACAGCTCTATGAAAACCAGTGATAACAGGAAACGTGAAGTGTTCAGTATTAAAAGGACCCGATATTTGGTTGTGTTTGCATATGGTTTTAACAACTGCGCCATACAAACGACATACCATCAGATATGTTTTAGGTTACATTCACACGCAGTTTAGAACAGTTCCTTTTAATCTGCAGTGTTTGCCCATTTAGTGTAGATCAGACTAAAACAATGGCATTATAGCTGGGTCACATATTAAACATACTAATGACATGAAGGGCAGTTTGAGATGTGACATGTTGTGTGGTTCGTTTGTCTCCATGGATACAGAAATGGATGTACATTTTTGGTCGTCTGCGTTTTGCGAAACAGACATTCCTGAATTCCCCAAACACGTGTGCTTCTCATGTTATGCAGCTACACCGACAAACAAAAACCCCTTTGACTTTTTTGTCGCTTTCGGCGCTTGTCACCTCCGTTTTGACATTTTTCCTGGCTCTCTCCAGCGAGAACCACCCGCAAATGTGTTTCGCAGACATGCCAAACCCACTCCCACACACATGATATATCACAGACATCATTCACAGGACCACCAGCTCTTCAAAGCAGCAGCCAATGTAAAAGTGATCCATGGGGTCTACGGCTGGCATGAAGTTTCCACTAATGTGCCTATTTTACCAACAGAAAGGGGACATAATCCGAGTCCGCGAGAGAAAACAAATCCCAAATGCAATTTCATGGGTACGGAGACACATACCTTTGCATTTGATGGCCAGCTGTTTCTTTGTGGAAAAAGGAAATTGCAGAAAAAAAAGCCCCAAGTCAGATTTTGAATTGATGTCGACTGAAAGATGTTTATTTTGATAGCCGGCCACTAAAATTTCTGCTTGATAAATGAGTAGATTGTGAGACCCTGTCATACCAAGTAATACATACAAGAAACATTCACATACCTCTCTGGTAATGACCCAAACAAAATGCCAGGTTCCCTTGACAAGAAATACACCAAAAATTTTTCCCATTGGCTTATTGGATTATTTCAGGAAATAACCTCCATGGAAAAGGTTATGATAATTATGTATGTTTTTCCGTCAAGGTGGACCTCATGCAGCAGTGCCACCAGAAGAAAACATTTGGTATGGGGTTTCTTTTGCACTGAGTAATTTGGTAAGACACTTTATATGATGCAAACATGCTCGCTGGCTTACTGAAGTAGCGTTCTCAAAGCGGGATGATTGTTTTCAATGTTCGGCATGTTTTCACTGAAAAAGCGTTTCATCAGCACGATTGAGGTACAATGACTTTAAGTGACACCTTAATTTATTTGGCTTCATGCTGTCCACAGCCAATATTTTTATGCACAATAAACATACCGGTCTTTCCTGGTTTCCCACAGTAGTCACAGTGAAGCCAAGTGCTACATCCGCTTCATTATATTTACTGGTCTTAGTTTTTGGGAGACTTACGTTTGTTTCATTATCTCCGTCTCACGCCGCCTTGCTTCTCATCCCAGTTAAATATTTTTCCTTGGTGTGTGACTTAAGGGTTTGATATATACACTTCATATCTCCTGCTCTGTGTGCTCTTGTTTGGTGCAAAAATAATAAAAAAAATACCCTCTGGCAAAAAATAGCATGTTTCCAGAGGTCACACGTGCCCCCCTGGCATCGCTCCGAGCCCACCCAGGGGGGCACGCCTCAGTATTTGAGAAGCACTGTCATATTGTAAATAAAATGACCTGTGTTAACCAGGGACATCTCAACCAAAACACCACTAACTTCAAGATGAGGGAAGTACAACATACAGTCATTTACAGGAGTAATTTATGCACCAAACCGTTAGACAACAAATGGACGTGGACATGCCAAGTGTTCCCACACTAATATATTAGAGCTCAGTATGAGTTCATTCCAAATATCTATTGTACAGCCTGAGCCAACACAGTGTTTACAGACATCTGTCATCTCCATTCACTTCTATCTCCAGCCTTCTCTGTGAAATGCACCAACTCTGACCTTTTGAAACTCTCTGTGTGCATTTACAGTGTGCGGCAGGCTCTGTCCTGCGGCATCTTGGTTTTCGACGGCCTTCAGAGAAAAGCTGCTATCAAAGGGCGTGAGAGTGGTGTGTGATGACTAGGTCACAGCAAGAACGCTCCGTTCCACAGCTGAATATTTAAAAAAAAAAAAATACTTCTACCATTTCCTCTGTGATGCTGTTCTGCCTCGTCCCATTTTGTGTTCAGATGAGAAGACACAAATATGCAGAAATCTGGACTGATATTAGTTTGAGCCTGTTTCTTTCATTTGTAACCAACAGCAACACGGACTGGATTTTGGGCGTTGTCATCTTCCAAATACAAAGTTGGGTTTGGATAAAAACCGAGGGGAAAAATCGAGTCTCAATTCAAATGGAAAATCAACTGAAGCACATTTTCTACCACCTGCTCCTAGTGCCAGACACATGGAACTTGTCATATGGGAAAATATGCACACTTATCAGACTATAGGTCCTTTTCAGATATCTAGCTTACGAGCCATTTGTGTTTCAACAGTTTTCTGTCTCAATAGCCCAGACATCTTTTACATACTTTTACACCCACTACTTTTATAATCCTGTCAACCTCCGTTACCTACACCTACCTACACCTGTATATTTTAACAGCAAAAAAAGAACAACAAAACTCAGAAATACTCTTTTTTAAACAATTAAAATACTTAATTATAGTAATCTTTCATCTTAATATCAAACCTAATAAACAGACACATTTTAACACCAAGCCTTTACATTTCAGTTGGTGTATGTTTGGTTTATACATCCATGTGCATCAAGAGATTTTAAAAATCAAAGTTCCCTGTCAGTGTGTTCCAACATATATCAACTGTCTGACCAGCAGATTTGCCAGAATCCTCCCCCAGTTAAGAGTGTCATTTATTATTTTTATTGTAGGTGCTTCCCCCATCTTTACCTGTCTTCTTTGTTGATCTGATCGCCAAACCCAACGGTGTCGACGATTGTCAGTTTGAGGTGGACGTTGCTCTCCTGCAGATCGTATGTCCGTGGCCGCAGGTACACGCCATTCTGGTAATGGCTCGCCTCCTCGTTCTCAAACATGGTGTTGAAGAGCGTGTTCATTAACGTGGACTTGCCAATCCCGGTCTCCCCTGTGGATTGGGGTTTTTACAAAGAGGAGGCAGAAGCAGCAGAGAGAGAGAGAGAGCTTTAAGTCGCTCAGTCACTGGGGAGTAATTCATCAGCTTTCAGACAAGGCTTTTTATTGCCGCTACACGACGAGGAGGCCTGTGTGTTTCTTTCATGTCAGGAACAATGCGACGCCGCTGATTTGTTGAACATGGTGTTTTGAGGAAAACAAATCAAGCGTTGAGAAAGCTAGAACATTACATTCCTGTGAGTTGTCAATAGACAGGGCTTCCCTGGGTTTGTGGAGGGTGTCAGGGCCGCAATGGCTTTTTGTGGAGCTGTTTGACTGAAAATCTAGTCCAGTATTATTGTGAATGTGTATTTAAGAAAGACCTATATATGTATAGTGTGAATACAAGAGAAAGAAATAACAAATAGTGGTATGTAGTAGTATATGATTTACCATAAAAAATACTATGTACATGATGATTTCTTTCAGCTTTTTCTCTTCTGGGGGTCGCCACAGCAAATTCAATTCGCATATTTGATTTGGCAGGAGTTTTTACGTCGGATGCCCTTCCTGACACAACCCACTGGACACTCACCCTGAGAATCGAACCCAGATCCCCTATGCAACAGTTGCCTTACCAACTGAGCTATCCAGCCAGGGTAAAAAAAAATACTATGTACATATAAGATAGAATGTATACACCATGTATACATACATACACACATATAGGAGTTGAAAAGTCTGATGGCCACCCACAGGCAGGCATGACTTCCTGCGCCATTCCATGCTAACAGAGGAAGTCACCACAGCATTCAAATTTTGAAATTAACAATACAAAATCTTGTTTCCAGACAAACTCCTGTACAATTCAGTTAATGCATTAAGATTTCCATTGAAATCCAGAGTTTTTTCCATTTCTTCAAATAGTTGCTGTGATTTGCTACTCACCTACACAGAGGATGTTAAAACAAAATCCCTGTGTGACCGATTTACTGACCAGCTGGTCAGGGAGGCTGTCAAATCCAACATGGCCACCCAAACTCAGGTTACGTTTCTCTTCATTCTGAAAGAGACAAGCGACGTCAAACATTAAAAGTGTGCCGTCACACGCCAAGCCACACTGAAAAGTCATTAGGAGCAGAAAGGGATGTATCACATTCCTATGCAAAACCGTATATCCTGCAGAAGTAAAGCCCATTCCTGTCTTTAAGAGCTGGGTAATCAGGACCCGCAGTAAGGATCGGCTTCAACAGTAATCCTTCACTTGAATGAGAAACTGAGGATATTTTCTCACTATTGGATAATTGTGCCATGATATAAAAAGGGCTATTTCTTTCCATTGCCTCAGTCAAGCTCGTAGTACCTACAACGGTACAAGTCATGTGAAAAAATGAAGACTATTTCATACTAAAAAACATTTTTCTTTTGCTACAATTGTACCATAAACCGTAAATTCAATAAAGAGGTTTAAAATAACTACACTGAGCTTCACATTTGAATAAAAAGACTTTGACAAGACTGTTAACAAGACCAAATAATTGGTTGAAAAACCACACTAATTTCTGTTTCAGAGAGATTAAAAAAAAGCGCTTGTCCTTGTCTGGAGTACTTTATTAATTTTTCATTTACCAAAATGATCACTTTGTCTGTGGTGGTTATCAAACTACTTTATTCACATATACTGGACAAATGCACCCATCTGTCAGTCTCCCACTAAGTTTGGTGAAGCTACTGGATTTTCAAGATTCCATGGGGATGATAATATCAAGAATCCACCTCTTGATACGCTACAAAGGAAGGACAGATCCTGCACAGGAGATTGTCTTGTAGAATGCCTACTGGTGGAGTTGCATCCAAGACAGCACTAGAAGTTAGTACTAAAGACATAATCTCAAAAAAACAATACAATAGATATCTGACACACACTGCTGCTCTTATACATCTGAAGATGCTAAAAGATTCCAGATAGACAAGACACTACAGACAGGCTGATAAAATGACCGGGCTGCAAAAGTTTTCACCTTTGACCTTCCTTATCTAGTCCCACTCTGAAGAGACAGACCATCGGTGACGAGAGGAGACTCAAGTACGCTGGAGCTGCACAGAAAACGGGGACGCAGACAGCACCTTAAGATGAATGGGGCCACCCGAGCTCGTCTGGCTGAGCCACGACTGCTGCATATTTGAAGGCTGATGTCACAGAGCAGAAGCTGAGCGCAAGTCAGCTCAACGCAAACCGATCGAAAGGTGAAGGCTACATATGCATTGCGGATGAGTTCAGGGAAAAAAAAAAAAAAAAGACAGAGCAGTGGGTGATGAAAGCTCCGAGTGTATCGAGTGTATGTATACGCATTGGGAGCAAAAGGACGAGAGTGGGCTTAATGTCAGGCAACACCTCCACAGTAATCTGACAGGAGCTGTGCTCGACAAAACTGAGCCAAGCAGCAGCACCCGGTCGATTTATTACACTACCACCTGTGTTCAGCAGGAGAAAGAAATCAGTACCAGATGTAAATGTGTTTAGAAAGTATAAAGTTTTTAGTTTTTTTTTGTGTGCAGAACACCCCACAAAGTAAATGTGGAACGGCAAGTCAGGTGAAATATGCCATGATGGAGCTCTGTTTATACAAACAGGAGGAGGATATGATGACTTGATTGACAGCAATATAATCTAAAGCTATTTTCATAAGGAACTGAATTCATTTTCTAGCAGCAAAAATATCAGATGGTTGTAGCTACAACCATACATGTTCATACATGATAACTTGCCTGCTACAACCAAGCAAGTTCTCACTGTCTTAGTGTTCACATCTGAGTAAACAGCATATTTTCCGAGGACTCAGCTAGTGGGATAGAGTAATGGCTCAATTCACTGTCTTCTGATGATTTACTGTATATGCAATGTATGAGAATGAAAAACAAAATATTAAGCTACTGTATGACAATGACTTCACATCTCAAAATAATGCCATCATTTAGACAGTGTCTTTATTTTGACAAAATATCATATTTTCAGGTATATATTAAGCTCATTTTTTTCCTAGTCACCGAGATGGGCAAAGTCACAAAGGAGCTTCCCTACTACTCAACTAATAAATTTTTTAAAGTCTTTGGGGAGATTCATCAATAATGAAACTATTATTAGTTGCAGCTCTGCAGTAGAGGTTTACATGGCAAAACAAAAGCCCATCAATACATCTCACGAAGGCTAAAGCGTAGGATCATTAGTCTCTGCACTTTGGTATGTAGAGAAAAGGAAGTGATGTTTTTTTTTCTACCCATCGTCAACTCAGATCGCATTCAACAGCATTAACACTTCCTTTTGTGGTGTTATTCAGATAGACACCAGAAGACACACCCTCCTGTTACCAAACACACAGATTGCTGACCATTTCCAGTGCTCATCACAGCTCGTGTATGCACTTGCACACGTTTGGTGGATTGACTTCTTACTTAAAAGCATCTTCGAGGTTCAAGGAATTTAACACTTCAGGTCACAAGGCCTGCTGCTACAAGCTTTGAGCAACAGTAGGTCTTTAGAGGGTCATGGCCGATGTAAAGGACCTTCTTTGACCTCTTTTGCCAATTTTGCGTAAAAACAATCAAATGTAAGCTATATGACGGATTGAAATATTTCACAGATCTCCTGTTTCCATGGAGCTGTGTAAACACTCATTAAAATAGGTTCTATACTGGATGAACAAGGCCTACAACTTTTATTTCTTCAAACACCTTCATACAGGGTCATCTTATCCAAAAGGCTGATCATATACTCTTTCATAATAATTGATGTTAGCATAATATGTGTGTTCATCTGACCATAGTTGTGGACTTTTCTCTGGAGAACTCATCTTGACCAAATAGGATCTTTGTATGTGCTCCAGCTTACTACAAAAATAGGGCATTTGTTTATTTATTTGTTTATTTATTTGTTTATTTAACAGGGACAGCACTTATTAATAAACATTTTTGTAAATGTGTCGGTTTTAGCATAAAAGCTCATTTTCAACCGTAGTCCCTGGGTCCCTATTTGTCACAGCCTACAATAAAAACCTTCACGCTGTCATGTCGTTTATATGCCAATTTATGTGAAATTCACAACAAAGAGACATTTTGAATAACATGGAAATAAAAGTGTGACTGTAAACCTCCTGAGTATCACCTTCTAATAACAGTGAGTATAATTTAGAGGCATCTAGTGGTGAGGCTTGGGTTATAACAATGTCGTGGTGTTAAGATTATTTGCAATTTTAAAAATGTCATCATTAATTAATCATCAGGGCTTCAGAGAGACATCTCATAAAGTACAGTATTGCATAATGAAGAGCAGAACCAATGACAAGCAAATATGCACTTCCTGTGCAGAACAAAAGCAACTTTACACAATCAAGACATTCAACATTCCACGAGGAAGGAACAAGATGACCCTCTGTCTCAAGGGGCGGACACATTTCGGAATCTTCTTGACCATAAATATATTTTTGACACAAACTCACTTTCGTTTCCACAGTGTTTGCGTTCACTACCGTCATCTACACAGCTTCATGCTACCATTGCACAATCCATTCACAACCATCTGTCTACATAGCTGTGGCAGTAGTAAGGCCATTCATCTCCAGCACTTCAGACTGTCATGCAAGCTTCAGGAGGGTTGACTTGTGAAGAATGTAGCAAACACGCACTGTTTCATCACATGGCAAAATGCATAAAATAGTTTGATGCACCTGTAGAGGCTACAGCCCACGTTAGAACAGGTGGATCACAGCTCAAATTCAAACTGTTCATGGTCAGATAAAGACGGACAACATTACTGCATACTTTTGTCAAATGAAATTGAGCAGAATAACCGTAGTAATTGTGGAACCATGGTTATTTCTCCTGGCATAATCACAGCATCGAAGTCTCCAATCGCTGTCTACATGAGGCTGCAGAAGGCAACCACCTGAATAACCTTACTTTCCACCACCAAGAGCATGTGTGACAAATTGCAAGGGCATTATTAAAGGTATTTTCTTTTTTTTTTCTTTCCTTCTTATATTTTACTTGGGTTTTTCATCAGACTATACCACAGCTATATTCATACACAAGACATCATTCCCAACCCACAATGGTAGGGTCAGAGACAACAAACCAAACACACAAAAAAACAAGACCCAAAAAAAAAAAAAATTAACCGCATGAGTCACAAACAGACATAGGCTCACCTCACACCTAAGTCCTACAAGCCCTGCTTGGGTATAGAGAGCTTAATCAATGTGGTGTGCTGACAAATTTTCCATGTAGTTTATAAATGGTTCCATATGTTGTAGAACATTCTAACTTCCTTTTTTCATCCAGTAGGTTATTTTTTCCAGGTTCACACAACTGCTGACGTCTTCTAACCACATCTTGGTTGGAAAGGGGGGCGGGGTCTAATTTCCATTTTCTAACGACTGTCCACAGAATTTCTATGACTTTCTTAGAAAGAAAGGTGTTTATGAAGCCCTAGCATTTGTTTTGTTTGCTAGGGGCTGCATGGTGGACTCCATAGAGGAGGAGCCGCTCCCTAAATGAGGAGCTTTCTCAACTAAAGAAAATGCTATTCTTACATCATCATACATTAAAACTGTATTTCGCTCATTCAAACCAGAGATTTGAGCTTGAAGGATCAACCTAAAGAAGTAATGTGTATAATTGAGGAAAATGACTTTAATGGCCCCTAAGCCTACGTCGTATACAGAACTGCAAAACAACACAGACGCGCCAATGTCTCACAGTGATCCACAGTTATTAGACCAACCGTGAGGCATCTCTCTGTCCACTGCTCCATACTAGTTTAGAGAAGAGCAGCGACACAAAGTATGAGAGGAATGAGAAGCCTCTGGTTAAGTGTCCCGCGGTGAGGAAACAACGCAGTTCCCAGGCCACCGTATCACCAGGCCAACAGGAAATGGCTGCACAGAGGGGCCCCAGGTGGCTCCAAGTGTAATGAGGCACAAATCGTATAGGCCGGGCTTGTTCACATGTGGAGACAAGAGTCTGGCCCATTATGAATTAGCTAACCTAGTTGTTTGGAGTGCTGAGCTAAACACAGTAAACACACACAGTGTATGAACCACAACAGGTAAAACTGCCTCGGTCTGAATCAGCAGCAAAACCGCGACTATGAAAGCAAGCAGAGCAGAACGGACAGGGCCTCGACGGTCGCAGTATCACAGAAGGCAAGAATTGTTGCCTTTCTGGCTTTTCTCATCCAGTGTTTCCCACAGAGATACTGTATATTTTATCTTCGTGGCTTAGAGTGGCTGATGCTATGCTAGTGTTTATTTCAGACCCTGTATAATGATTCTTTAGAGACTGTCAGAATTCAAAGTATTTCATTAGTCTGCTTTAACCCCAGGGTGTGTGTAATGTATTATTATGCTGTTGGGTCATGAGGTCCGACTTACGAGTTCGGCTTATGTCCAGCTGCACATGAAGCATAAATATAGATCCTGTGAAAAGCTGCAAGTTGTTTTGCTGTTTCTGTTAAAAGTAAATCCTTCCCCATTGCAAAATGTTTGAAGTTAGAAAGTGGTGAAATTACTCAGTAATTATAGTTTGGTGGTGGTTAATATACCAATCCAAGTAAAGGCTATGTGGAGAACACACAGTAATCATAACATGCAGAAATTTCCATGGCTCAAAAGTGAAAGCTTATACCTCTGGGTCAAAAAAATACATGCTTTACCATTTCAAAATGTACAAACTAAACTAATAATCGTCTAAATCAGGGGCGTCAAACTTAGTTTAGCTCAGGGGCCACATACAACCCAATACGATCTCAAGTGGACCAGACCTATTAAAAATATTTTTTTAAAAATAAGAATAGAATGACCTATAAATTTTTGTTGTGGTTTTAGCACAAATAAGTGCAGTTTTCCCAATATTATACCTCAGCTTACAGAGATTGCAATGGCTCTACAAAGACACAAAACATTTAATAACCGGCAGAATATTGTTAAAATTCCACTGACAGATAAATGATTATTTATTCCATCATGCAAAACTTCTAAATATCCTCATGTAATTCTACTTTTTTTACAGTAAAATACATGAGAAACTTTGGAATTGTCATAATTTATAGGTTATTATATTATGATAATATTTTACTTGTCCGATCCATTTGAGATATTTTCAGTGTTATTTTTGCATATGACAAATTAAGCCTCACAAACTGGATTGGACCCTTTGGGGGGCTGGTTTTGCCCTCCGGGCCACATGTTTGACACCCTGATTTAAATAATAAAACATACAAAAAAGATACAGCTCAGCCTTGAAGAGTTCTTTGACATCAGCTGTGACTGAAAAACAGGACGTTAAATACAAACTGATATAACACACACACCCAATATGACCTGAGACCCTCCCGTCCATTACTCAGCTGCTCCCCCCTGTCGTTCTAGTCTGTCTGGTGTGTTGGGTTGTGTGCTGCCTTGTTCTCTCCTTGTGGCCTAAATCTCCACCTGCCTTGTGTCTGCTTCGGTGAGTCTCCACCTGACAGACGGCAGCACCCAACGGGCCGAGACACACACCACTGCAGCTGCTGCTTGAATGTGTTGTGTGAACGTTGAAGGAAAGAGAGGGAAGGCCTTTAAAAATACCTCCACATATTTACTCTACTTGTATGTGCATTTTGTTGCTCGCCTTAAGTGTTGTATTCTGACAAGAGGAAGCTCTGTACCATCTTGCACTTTTCTTATGCGTCTTCAATTTAACTGGTCATTCTGGTCTCCAAGTTACACAAATATTTTTTCCTTGCCCCCCCTGCACTTACACCAACCCTCTGACCCTTGCACTTGACACTAGCCCTTGAAATAGAGTCGTAAGGTGTAGGTGTTGAAACATTCCCCTATGAAATGGGAAACCCTTTGAGACCCGTTACATCATCAGAGGTCAGAACTGTTGGAAAACGGATGCAACACCTTTATTTCCGATAGAATTCACTCTGCCTTTCAGCAGCTGTAACTATCTGTGTTGCTTTGAGCATCTTTTTGCAGTTACCAAACTCTAGAAATGTGGTCCAATAAGTTATTAAAATGGCATTAAACAGTTGATCAAATGATTAAGTTGTTTTACAAAAGACGGTATGCACTTCTGTGAGTTTCTTTCGTCACACTACTGCACTTTTTAGCTGCATTTACCTCCATCTCGGAGATGACTCAAATAATTATGGGAGACTTCTCACACCCTTCTGTTTGTAGTGTGATCCTGAAAGACAACACTTTCAAGGGTCAAACAGCTCTCCCCTCCTCATTGAGAATAGAGATGCCCCTACCCATCACATGAACACGCAAAAAGGAGGGGGTGAGGCTCGGGGGTGAACTGGCATTAAATCTGATACTGTAACATGTGCTGTAGTGTCCTTCTAATTACAATGATATACAAGTACCTAAACAGCTTCCTTTACAAAGTATTGATGTAGCTATGGCATTACCCTCAGCACTGAATTTTACAGCCAGCCTTATTTTGTCATCACTGACATCGGTTGTAACTGTTCTCAGTCGTTTGCAAAATGGGCATTAAAAGCATAAGAATAAATCACTTTCAATTGGAGTCAGAGCAAGCACAGTCTGGAGAGCAATCACTCTAAGAGCTGTGACGGGAGGGGGCTCAGAGATAACCTCGCCGTTAAACCAACATATATACATAGACACATACATTACTCCCTAGATGAGCTCAACGGTGACTAATGCTTTTTTGACTGGAGGCATAACCTAAAATACCACCACATGTGGACTACAATACCATTCTTTTGTAATATTATATTTATTTGATTTTTCATAAGACAACATTGCATTCACATACAATAAGACATTCCCAACCCACAATGACAGAGTCAGAGACAACAGACAAAACAAGGGGGAAAAAAACACATAAATAAGTGAACCGCATGAATCACAGATAGACATACGTTGACCTCCCACCTCTGAGTCCTACAAGCCCTGCTTGGGTATATAAGAGTAGAACCAATGTCAACAAAATGAACACTTGGATTAAAAATGCGACGAATTTTTGAAAAATCCCATCAAATGTTATTCCTTAAAGCTGCAAACATTCCCTTTGCTTATAAAAACCTATGTGCTCTTGCGTGACACTCCTCCTGCAGCCACTTATACTTGTAAAGATTAAAAAAAAACAGATTTGTGTGGCACGGAGCATCCACACAAACGCAGACAGAAAGCCGTCTGTCTCTTTTTATTATCTCATAATCATTCTTCTCTCTCTCTGTCACGCTGGTGAACACACATTGCCTGGGCTACATTACTGCTCATCCTCATCACTCATCTGTGCCCAGCAGAAAAGTCCAAAAAAAAAGATGACAGATGGAAGAGGAGACAGGAATTATTTTACAAGACACATGCACAGTATAGGCATCTTTATGGGCCTCTCGAAAATACAACCAAGGAAGAAAGAAACCTAACAACCTACCTAGAGAAGCTACACTCATCTGAACGGGTTTGCCAAGTGTTTTCACTTTAGTATTGAACAATGGCTGCAATGACTACACTGATGGAGACATGGAATATATCTGTATTACACAGGGTTATGCAAGATTCATTAAACATTGGGAAGGTGCGTCTCTAGTTGTTTATAGTCAGCGCTGTGTGCTGTACACAAACTCACTAGACAACACTTTGCAAGACGTTCATGCCCAAAAAAGTCCACGTCTATTCAGAAGGAGAGACAAACATAAGATGTTTATTTCAAAAAGACACCTAAAATAGCAAAAACATGTAGCAGCGTTACCAAACAAGTAAGATCAGGATGATGACGAGTAATTTTAACATGATTTGGATAAAATAAAGTTTGTCCTGGGTGTCTTCTTACCAGCACACTGTATATAGATATCACAAGTAACAGAATACAGTATAGTGGAAAATGGGGTGGAGTGAATCTACAAAGACCTTTCATTGAATATGTGTCAACACTGTCCCAATTTTGCCTTCATACTTTTGTGTCATTTATATTTATCGCACACCGTGTGTAAAGACTTGAAAGAAATCTAAATATTTGGCACGTGTAGTTTACAGATTCCTTATATATTTGCATAGCTTAGTGTGAAATTCCATTGGTCCAAAACCAATCCACTGTTAAGAGAATTTGTCATTGTTTTGTGTTTTTGTACTCTGTGTGTGGGGTTTTTTTTGTCTGTAGCCTCTGATCCTGCCATTGTGTGTTGGGAATGTCGTCTTGTGGTGTATGAATGCACCTGTAATATTGTCTCATGAAAAATTAAAAGAAAATAATAAAAGAAAACAAGCACTGCTGAAAAAACAAGACTGTATCACAGCTGAGGGAGTTCGAATACTACGGCTCCGACACTTTGATACAGATCCAAACTTTTAACAAATGATAGCTGATGGTTCCAACGCTGTTTTACCAGGGTCAAACATGCTGATTTGTGATGTGGTTATACGAGGCTCCTTCCCCACAGCTGTTCATTATGTCCTTCATTTAAACAACAACAAAATGAATGTTACTACAATATAAGAACACAGACCCCTGCCTAAAACCTCTCACATTCAACTTCTGGCAAACATCATCAGGAGACCTATTTTAATCACAAAGCTCCGCAATTTTGACGACCTCGTCTCTGGGAAACTCGGAGGCGTTCTATAGATGGATATTGACTCATAACGGGAGAGGCTGGAGCTCAGCTGTGATTATTTTTCTGTAATATTGGATTTGACATGCTTGCCTCCAGGCAGTTCTGGCCTGTATCGTCTATATACAGTAAACAACACTGCTGACACAGAGACATAAGTGCACTCAACTGCAAACCTGACCTCAGCAACGTGCGGATGGTCAACATGGGAACGATACTACAGCTGAGGTTTTGACAGGAGATGTGTAAAATCAGAGGGTGGGGTTGAAACAAAGCAACAAAATTACACTGGATATACAGCAGTTAATATATTGTCCTCTGTGCAAACAAGCAAAGCTACATTTTTTTTCCAGTGCGTCGCTCATTCCACTTGTCTTGCCTTTAAACACTTCATAAAGCTAATTTAATTTTATGCATACAAGCCTCGCGGGAGAGGAAACGCTCTTCAGGGTCAGTAAGCACTGTACATGCTAAATATGCTATAGCCCGATTCATTACATAACCATTTAAATGAACTACCTCCTGTTACACACACTATATGCACACATGGTAATCAATGAGCGAAAGCAATAGAAGCTGCATAGTACTCGGATGTATTGATCTTTTTTTTTTTTTTAACGTGGGTCCACTTGTTTTGGCCTAGAACGCCGTCCCAAAGCTACACATTCTCCATCAGATGGGTGCAAAGTGAGCCAACAACCACACATCCATATCAATAGCTTCACATAATTACCAACGTGCCCTTTTTACACAAACGGCCAGGGGAGCATGTCGGTTTGTTCAATATGGTCTCACTTAGTTCGCAAAGTTTAGACAGGAAGTCAGACAATCAGGCAAGGCATGGAACCAACTGTGCAGCAGCTCACGATGTCTTTCCACTGAACTGTTTCCCTGCATTCTCAGCATTTTTCCCATTAATCAATCCTCTAATTTTGTATTCTGACAAAGACATTTTAGAGGTCACCAATTGGCAATGGATTCTACAACCCACACTGGCACGTCTTCCTAATATAAGAACTGCTAGAAGTGCAATATCGTCTGCATTCTCCTTTTTTCTTTTTTGGGATGCCCTCTTTTCTTTCCTTTCATTCTTCAGACATGTGTTGCGCCAGTGAGCAGTAGGAGTGGCCCGGGAGTGCGTGTTCTTAATCTCTTTATCCCTACAACTCAGCTGCTGCTTACTGTCCAATTCACCACCACAAGGACCTCTTGAAGCATCTGCCAAAAACTTAATCGCCCTTTTTTTAATTCCCCTCAGCATCTGACTTCTTACCGTCTTTTCTGCGTGCATTTTCTTTGCGTCGTCACCGCCAGAGGATTGTTTCACTGTGACACAGACTTTCAGTGATCTCTGCTTTTGCACTGCATCACATCGCTGTGCTCACACCTGTCTAACAACAGGGCTCGTCACAATTTTAATAACCCTGGATGCATTCCAGTCCCAACTAATCCTGCAATGTGGCTCATCTACTAAAGGAATTTATGAAGAAATAAAGAGTCCACAAGACATGGAGTCAGGGCTGGTTTCACATCCTACTGGTAAAACGGACATGGCCTGAACTAATGATGAAAAAAAATGCAATTGAGCAAAAAAAAAAAGTGAACCACAAGCTGAAATTTGCAGCCCCGAATAGGAAGTTAAAATGAAACCACATAAACACATTATAAGGACACAAACTGTACGTATAGCTGTTCAGGTCATTATTACAGAGCTATATATAGTTTAAATTAAAAAAAAAAGAACCACCCCCACAGAAACCTGAATAATACAAGTTATGGAGGTTTTGGAGTGCACACACAGAAGCTGTACTTGACAGTGTTTTTAAGCTAGCTAGACTACTTGCATGAAATACAATTTAGCTAAATATAGATCTTGACGTGTATTTTTCTTCTAGTTTGAATATATATGTATATACATGTATATGTTCATATGTATATACTGGGCATGCATATAAGCTGTATATTGTATAGACTATAGACTTCCTTTGTTGTCATTACACAGACACACACACAATGAATCTGGTAAGGAAATGTCAATGTCATTGAATTGGCAGCTGATAACACAAAATAAATATGGAAAATAGAAAAGTGCACAGTTGCTGAAATGAATCCAAAGCCAAG
>JAPTHA010000007.1:4884184-4900944 GCA_029814585.1 Gymnapogon annona
AAAAAAAAAAAAAAAAAAAAAAAAAAACACAACCCCAAAAAAACCTCATCTTACCCTGGATTCTTTCAAGTTAAAATTAATATTAATTACTACTTTACAATGAAATCTCATCAACATCACCCCCACCCCCCCCCCCGGCCCCGATACATTTACATCTCAGAGTTCATAAAATGGTGCTCCTTAAAAAAGGCAAAATTGAAAAGAAAAAACAAAAAAAACAAAAACCAAAGCAAAGGGGCAGAAAAATAAATAGGTAAGTAGCAAACTGTTAAAAATTACTCTAATGCTAAATTTGTACATTTGACTATTAGATAGTGTCGGGAACACAAGGCGTGGACCTGTACTTACAAAGTGTACCAGTGTATGAAGACATTGACTGGGCTGGAAAAACCCACTGAGGAATTCCTATGAGAAAAGTGGCCTCCAGCTTTTAAGTACAAAATGGCTCAAGCCATTGGTGTTTGGTTATAAAAACAGATCTATATACATATATTTATATATATATATATATATATATATACTAAACCAGTACACAAAATTGCAAAAGCTAAAGGCATTGGACACTTGAGTTCAACAGGTTTCTCTTGAGGCAGAAAGAAATCCCAAATCAAAAATATTTCATTTTCCAACAGAAACAGATCTTTGTAAAAATCCTGCATAGATTAAAATAATACCTCCTCTGACTTTCTTTTTTATTTATTTTTTTTTTCCGTTTGTTTGAAAGTGCAAGAGGAAATAACAGTATCCCCTCCTACAGTAAAGGCCAGGGAGCCATTGGAGGAAAGAAACACAAAACTGGACAAAAAGAAGACAAAAAAAATAAAATTAAATATAAAAAAAAAAAAAGGTTGCGTCTGGGTTAAAAAAGGTGTTGGTTCACAACAACAATAAAAAAAAAAAAAAAGCTGATGTTTTAGAAGCTCTTGTTACGTAAATGAATACATAGATTTTTGCATTGGGGAACTTTTCTACTTCGTTTCCAAGACCGTGTGACCGTGGCTTTAATATTTCCAGTACGTACTAGAACATGGGGGGCATCATTACCAAACAGCTTCATGCCCACATCACTGCTGGGGGTAATATTCAGGTGTAGTTGTGACAGTAATCTACAATTGTTTGATGATCATTTTCCATCACCCCTTATCGTTGACATCGGGAGGTACACAGCTGCTGTACCACCAAAAAAAATAAAATAAAATAAAATACCTGACACGTTTTCTATCTAATTCTGATGAACAATTTTAAATTATATATAGAAGTACTTTGCATCTCCTAACTCCTGTTCAACCCCCTTTTATTCTACGCCTTTGAAAAGTTATACCTTCGTGTAGCTGAAAAGGAGGGGTAAAAGAAAAAAAAAAATACAAGGAAAAACTGCTTGGTACAGTATATAAATAAAATCTATATTGGACGTTATACTTATTTGAAATATATAATCATAGATTTAAAACTCTGTTCTATAAAATCAACACTGCTAATCTGAATCACTGATGAGTTTGCTACTTCGACACCACAGCATCCATCTGCCCTTTTTGCTTTTTGTTTGCGCCGGTATTTCCCAAAATTCACACAAGACCCAGGTATATAAACTGCAATGTAAAGAACTGCATTGTAGACGCCGATATAGACCTCAATACTCTGACCCTCCCTGCTGTTTGGTAGAAAAATACACTCTGTGCGACTGAGGACAGAACAGAGGAGGAGGAGGAAAAAAAAAACCCATACAAAACAAATAACGTAACACTGTGTGGAAGCGACGCGTCTGAAAGGAGAGTTTTCCGTGGACAATGTAAGTGAAGTGTAGAAAACATTCCATAGGAAGAGACTGGAATTCCAGAGCTTCAAAGAAGTTGTGTATCTCTTAGGCCAGGGGTGTCAAACATGCGGCCCGGGTGCCAAATTCGGTCCGGCCAAGGTTCCAATCCGGCCCGTGGGATGAATTTATGAAATGCAAAACTCACATCGGAGATATTTACAAAAAGTATAGTTCAGATTCTACGTACAGACTGGGAAAAATATGATCATAATAGCCTATAAATACTAACAACTTCAAAATGTTCTCTCTGGAAATATAAATGTTTTAAAGTGGTAAAAAAGTGTATCATTTCACAAAAAAACCAAAACATAAATAACCAGAACAAATACAGTATTAACAACCTGAAATGCCTGAAGAGATGTGTAATTTTAACAATATTCTACCTGTTACTAAACGTTTTGTGTGTTTGTAGATCCACTAAGATTTACAAGTTGTAATGTACGTGTATAAATGATAAACTGAGATAGAATATTGTTAAAGTTACACTTATTGTTCTTTAATAGTTTCGAGGTGGTTAATGTTATTCATTGTTTTAAAGGACAGTTTGTCGACGTGAACAATTTCATCATGTGAGGACACAGTTTTGAGTTGACATTATTGATATGGAGTTCTGTTATTATTTAGACTGGTTCGGCCCACTTCAGACCAGACTGGGCTGAATTTGGCCCCTGTACTAAAATGAGTTTGACACCCCTGTCTAAGGGAGAACATTGGAACAAAGTCAATTTTTAGTCTACAGAAGGCCCCTCTGGCGGCCCCTAGAGGCCACACGGCTCCTTGCATCCACAAAGCTGACTCAACACTATTGTCTTTGCTAGTATCGTCCAAAAGATCACAATTCTGAGGAGGAGACGCCGCCCTAAACTAATACGTTGACCCATGTAACGAGGGTGAAGGTTTATCAATATGCATGTCTCAAAGTATTTATGATCTGTGCACGTTAGCCCTTCCTACAGTCTCTAAAATCTGGAGGGCATGCTCCAACACTAGTGCCTCGAGACTGATGAGAGTTTTTAAACGCAATTTCTTTCCCCCCCCCCTCTAAAACAGCGATGATTTTTTTTTTAGATTCAATTTAAAAACACACAGCACTTTAAATGAAATTGTTGCCAGCTTCCGTTGACTGTCAAAGTGTTAATAAAATGCGCAAAATTCATAATGAGAGCAAAAAAAAAAAAGAAAAAATAAGAGGGAAAAACAACAGAATTATTGAGATATGGAACATGATCGTTTGTTTTCCTGTTGCTCACATACAAGGCACAAAAATGATAAAGAGAGAAGCCTTCATTTTAAAGCACCTTTGGTGTTCATGAGAGGTACTTTGGTGAAACAAAGTGAAACAAAAAGTTAAAAGCCAAAGTAGCCTAAAAACCAAACCCTCAGTTTAGTGTATTCATAATAAATAATTCGGCCGACGCTTCCATGCCAAATAGATTAAAATCATGGCCTTCTGTCACGTCGGAGGTTTCATAACAACGTCGGTATGTGAAGCATGGCGAGAAACTCTTTTCACTCCTGTGTGCTGCAGTTTTCCGAAGCGTCTCCCTGTGTGGTGCTCTAGAAGGTGTGAGATGTTTCTAAATTGCTCAGTGTTTTTGGCAAGCTGGTGTAGAGAATGGACACAGTGTTGGAGATACGTCTGAGGAGTTCATCACAAGTGTGGACATGGAGGACCAGAGGTGGACCAGTGTGTGTGTGTGTTTGTGTGTGTGTGTGTGCGTGCGTACAGTACGTCCGTTTGTGTGTTTGTGTTGCGAGGCATGCGTGTCGCACAGTTCTGGAGGATGTTCTTGAAAGTAAGTGGCTGAGGTGTGTGTGTGTGTGTGTGTGTGTGTGTGGAAGCAGCAGCAGCAGCAGCGTGCAGGGGGTGAAGTCCTCGCTAGGGAATGGGCTTAGCGTCCAGGCGCAGCCAGTGGAGGCCCTGCCGCGTGTAACGCACCAGTTCTGTCATGCTGCTGGTGTTGAAGATCAGAGGGCCCATCACTTTGTCCAACTCCAGGAAAAAGTCTGAGGAAACCAAGACAACAGGGGAGAACGGCCAGTGAGAGGAGGATAATAAAGAGACAGATAGATAGAACTCCCTCGGAACGGTTCCTTGAGGAAATTAGTGTTCCAACACCAGTACACATACACAATAAACACAGAATAAAAACAAAATAGAAAAACAACAGAATAAAAACAGCATGTGTATATATAAATATAAAAATATATACGATGACCCACACTATAAAATATATTATATTATCCACTTTTTTTTTCCCCAAGTGCATCTACTCTTCTGCCCTTCTGATCCTACTTACCACTGTGGAGTTAAACAGTTTAATGGCACGAGGAACAAAGGAGTTTTTTTTTTAAAATGGTGGAAAGAATAACACTAAACTTTTATCCTGCGTCAGACTTAGTCAAGTGTGTGATATGCTCTCATCTAGATCAGTGGTTCTCAACTGGTCTGGTTTCTGGACCCACCAGAGACAAACTGTGACCCAAATCAAAGAAAAATTTCAACTTTTCAGATTTATTTAATGTAACATTCGGTCACACTTCAGTAACTGTACTCTGTAAGTAAACTGTAAGTTTATTCAGTCACTTAATATGGCAAAAATGTAATAAAAACAAAAAGAGCAAATATGACACCATGGAATAAATTAACTCTCTTCATTTTTTATCCACAAACTCAAAATAAATAAAGCGCAATTCAAAAAAGGTTCAAGACTACAAAATTAGCTTTTCTTCTGATAACATTAAATACTGAAAAACATGCTTTTTATAGAATAAGTTCTCTTTCTTTAGTTTTTATCCCAAAACCCCAAAATGAATATAAACAGATAAAAAAAATAAATCCTATTCAAAATAAAAGCATAGATTATTATAATTTTTTTTACATGTATCATTGCCCCGGCAAAAGGCCTGCGACCCACTGGACCCAGTTGAGAATCACACTCGTTTTAGTTCAGGGGCCACATTCAGACCGATCTGGTCTGAACTGGTCCAGACCAATAAAAGATCTGGACCAGATCACACAGAATAAAGTCAAATTACATTAGAAAAATGTTTACATCTACAATTGTTTGCTTCAAAATGTGAACAACATGAACTACCTGAAATGTCTCAAGAAAAATAAGTTAAATTTTAACAATATTATTGCCTCAGCTTACAATGAAGTGTGTGTGTGTGTGTGCTTTAAAAATGTCTGGTTAATAATCAACAGTGATAACACTGCTGTTGCCCTGGAGTTCTTTATGATATTGGTGGACAGGAGATACTCAGGGTGAAGAATTACATTCTCACTGTGGACATTTTATATTCCGGAATCAGCAAATAATCCAGACTTAAAAGCAAATCCTCGTAATGTATCGATTTTAAGAAACCCTGTGCGGTGCGATTTCGACACTGTAATTAAATACATGTATCCCACTACTGCGCCACTGAAAGCAGGTCCACAGACAGCTCATTTGTGCAGGTGTTCAAGGCTCTGCTGCTCAGTGTAAATCTGTTTCCGGGTGTACCTTTCTGTTCCTTGGATAGTTGCTCAGCCTGGTCCCAGACCTCTGTGGCGTACAGGAAGTTGGATGTGACCTGGACGTAACTGGCCGCCATCTGATGAATACGCTGGGGTATGGTCACTGAAGAGCTGCCGCTGCTACTGCTGCTGACCGCCGAGTATCCGCCGGCGGTGCCCGGAGACAGTTTGGGAGACACGGGAGAGGGCATGCCTGCTGCCTTACTGCAAAACCAATGGTAAAACGACGTGCATTTAGACACACGCTCAACACAATGGTACAGGGTTATTCATAGAAACAGTAACACTAGGGCTGCAACAGTAAATAATTAATGATACCTGACATCATGTAGCTACTAAGCAACGTGACTCGATAATTAAATGTTGGGGTTTTTTTCCCCCCCGATCTACATGTATAGGAACAGATGTTTCCATTTCAGTTAATTTGATCTGCGGAAAGCACACAACAACATGACTTACTTTCCCATTCCAGGAGAGGGAGCCTGGGTGTTACTCAGAGAATTCTGTCAGATAAAATGAAGGGGAAGAACATTATGTACATAGAGTGCAAGAAAGGTAACACATTAATGAAAAACACAGTCATGGAAATAACAGTGGGTTCCATCACTTCTAAAGGTGTGATTGAAGTACCTTTAAGTGTTCCGTAAGTGTTTTGGAGTATTTTAGTGCACTGTCTTTCCTTAGCTTGAACAACCGCAGGTAGAGGAGGGACTGGCATCGGAGGCTGTGAAGTGAGAGAATGGTGTTGAGAAAAAGGTTAAATAAATAACCTGCAATTAGAGACGATGAGAGCAGGTGCCAGCGACAACAGGATTTTACTGCTCAAAGTGAAGGGCTCGTGAGGGAATGTAGAGCAGACACGGTGCGTTTGTGACTGTCAGACCACATACTCACCAGAGCACAGCCAGCCTCTTGTCCGCTGAAGTAGCATCTGGGGCCATGTAGCTTTTTAACTTCATAGTGTATCTGATATTGAAGGGGAAATGAAGGGTATATTAAACCTCTAGTCGTACTTTACAGATAATGGATGTGAGGCAGTGATTGGTCTAATTAAACCTATCCTTACTTGATAAGCTCCACAGTTTCAGCGTACATGGGGAATGGAGACTTAGCCTCCTGGGCGCTCTTCTCCAGAGCATTACCACATTCAATAAAAGACACCACGGCGTCAAGGTAATACACTGCCTTCTCAAAACGATCCAACTGTAAAAGAACAGGGACATAAAAACCATTTGAACACTTCACAGCAGGATTGCACCATAAGTCTTGAATTGCAATATTTTACAAGGACAAACTCTACATGATTTGTTCCTCTCCTGTTATTGTCCGTTTGCATGAAACCATAAACTAAAGTCTGTTTCAAATCTCAGTAATGAAGCTGGAGTCTTCAAGGTTTGGCTCTTACCAGTGCATCTGCGTTGTGTTTGAGTTTCTTGGCCTCTTGTAAATAGTGATCTGCCGAATGGACTCTGAAAGAAATTGTAAAAACACAAAATGTTCACTTTCCTGAATCACTGAAAACTCAACGTAATTGATTTTCTGTTTCCCTTTAGAAACAACACGACTAGAAATCAATGACTTGGTAGATTCCCTCTATGCACAAAAACTTTAAAGCACATAGACGTCTTCCCTCTGTGCTTTGTGTCCTCACAGATTTTCCCTGGATCATCTTTGGACCTGCTGTTGTGCTGCCTCTCTCCTCCATCATCATTATTCATTTATCCATACAGTTGCAATTGTGGTTATTAGATTAGATACACCTTTATTTGTCCCACTCAGGGAAATTTCAATTTATCAGGGAGTGACATGGATGGTAGAGGTTTCTATTACTGCAATACATATATCCACCGTTACTTGTATTTAGAGTAGCAGTGATAGCAGTTATGGGTATTTGTACTAGTTACTGGCAGTTATACTATTAACAGTAGTTCTAGTTTTTAACATGTGTCCCCCCCCTTTCCCCATAGCTCTGTCTTATTTTAACCTTCTCTCTATTGTGGGGTTTAGCCCAGCTCTAAATACAAAGTGTCATCAGATAACTGTTATGATGTGACCCTATATAAATAACATTTGACCGACTAATTTGAAAAAACTTAAAAGTCCTGATAAAACCATTACTGAGCACAATTGTCAGCTGATCTTCATCAACTGAATAAGCCGCGTGTGGTGAATCGAGCTCAAACATAAAATAAGAGGCGAGACTATGTGGTTTGTTTACCACGGCATGAAAAGGACAGTCTTCCAATGGAGTGCCTTTAAAACAGAAATTTGCATCATCTCCCTCACACGCTGGCAAATCTATTCATGACCTTGTGAACCTCCGACAGCTTTATGCATCAAAGGTAACCCTAGATCCCCACGGCAGTTCTTTCGACGTATCCCACTGAGACTTATCCACGGTGGAAAGAGCTCCTCTTACCTGTCCTCAAACACCAGCTTGGATCTCTGAGACTTGGAGCCATCCGTGGAGAGCGGAGGCACAGCCAGCTGGTTATCACAGCCTTTTGAGGATTTCTCCTGCAGAGACGGCAAGCGAGAGGGAATAAAGTTTCATGGAAAGAAGGGGGCTGGTGTTTGAAGTGGAGGCGATAAAAATGCTGGAAAAGGTGAAGGAGTCTGGGAGAAATGTTTTGGGTACTGGGTATGGAAAATAAAAGCGAGACGAGCTGGACACAATATAAATACACAAGGCATACATTAGTACCCCTCTGCCTAGATTCTTGAGATCCAAACTCTCCTTGCCCCCCCCCCATATAGCAGCAGCACCATGTTGATCATACTGTTGTTCTCTTGCTCTGTGAGTTAAGTTCCCCTGGAGAACTCCACTGCACAGACGGCCAATATGATGAAAGAGTTTGCTCACACTATCCCAGTATCCGTGATGCTTGTTGCCAGGAATTCACGTAGACAGCACATGCCCTGCGATAAGGTTATTGTGCGCTCACCTTGCTTTCGCGAGTGCTGCGGCCCTTGTCCTCTCCTTTCCTGTGTTTGGAGGTGGAACTGCCCTTGGTGCTGTGGCTTCCCTCCTTTACACTCCCTGTGCCGCTGGACAATGAGGTAGAGGACTGACTCACAGTCCTCTTCCGACTGGGATGCTCCGCTTTGGGGGTCCGCTGAGGACCAGATATGGAGGGAGATGGAACGGGCTCTTCTTTCTTTTCCAATGATCTTTTGGACCTGGAGGGGGACAGTAATGGAAAACAGTAACAATTTAGATGAGGGGTGTCAATCTCATTTGAGTTCAGGGGCCAAATTCAGCCATAATTCAATGTGAAGTGGGTGAGGCCAGTTTGTTTTAGTGTAAATACAGGAAAATTAGACAAAGAAATTTATATTTACACAGAGAAAAGTGTGAAGTTGTATTTATATGTTAATATGAAAATAAGGGGGAAAATGTGACACCGTTTTCTGTTCTAATGTAGATTATCAAACTTTTTTTTTCTCTTTTTTTCCCTTTTCTTTTCTTACTTTAAAAAAAGGGGGAAGATTTATTTTGAAGTTGTTGTTTTTTTCCTGAACAAAGAGCATGAAAGAAATGCCTGATGTTAAGTCTCATGCTTTACCATTGTTGATTATAAAGATATGATATGTGGATATGTTAAGTTGTGATGTCCAATGTGTCACTCTGTTGTAAAATATCTTCCCAAATAAAAAATTAAAAAAAAAAGAAAATAGTCTTCCCAGTCTGTATGAGGAACCTGAACTATAACATTTGAAAATATCTTCGGTCTAATTTTAGTGTTTCACAAATTCATCCCATGGGCTGGATTGGGACCTTTGGCATCCCTGATTTAGACGCTGACATTCAGAAGATGTTCAATTACAATTACCCTAAGTATCCACAAAAATACCATTGCCCGCATTTCATGCTTTCATTAAAGGTCACAGGGTTAATTTTTTGTAAAATTATAACAATGGAGTACATAGTATTTTCTGTGGGTGATAATCAGTTACACGAGGAAGGACACTCACTCTTTGCTGTTTTTATGATGGGACAGAGACTTCTCCTCCAGCTTGCATCGCTTGCTCTCTTGTTTAGTACCTTCGTCATCAGTCTGAAACACAACAGTATAACTTGTCACCAACTCCTTTGCGACAAACAGTCATTTTTCTATTCAACTGGGTTTCTTGTGTAGACAAAGGGAAACCCAAAGTTATTATTCAGTAATACATGTATATCTAAAAGGAACGTAGAAATTAAAAGATTGTTTCTTTTGTGAATTCAAAAGATGCACAGGACATTTAGAGAACTGTGATAAGGATTTTCTCTCGTCGTGTTTTTAAAAGCCATGCAATTCAAAACAGGGGTACAAATCAAATCTCAAATAAGTGGTATAAAAGATAAACTATAATACAGTATAAAATAAAATCAATTTACAATAGCTGAAGTACAAAACAATAAGGATTATGAGGTGAGAAGGTGGATATTAATGTATTCATTTCATACCTGTCCGATTTCTTTTTATGAAAATTTTATTTATTGTAAATTATTAACTGATGTGAAGCACTTAGTTCTACAATTTTGGTATGAAATGTGCTCTGCAAATAAAGTTTATTCTTATTATCTTGGGACAAAACAGAAATGGCAAATAGCATCCCAGACATTAGGTGATTCAACAGTGGCAGGATTAACTTTCTAATTTCTGCCGCTATCTGCATAAAATCATCGTAATGACATGAAACAATAACCTCCATACTGAAAATGCTATATTTTGGAAAAGAACAAAAGTTATTTTCCAAAATATTAAAAAAAAAAAATTAAAATTAAAATATTTTCAAAAGCCCTTACTCTTTGGTAAGTTCTTTTTTAAAAGCAAATTTTAACACCATTTTAATATTAAAAGACACCTTCATGTACGGATAGTAAAGTTCTTTCCCAAAACTAGTTATAGCCGATATGCTCTGTCGGCATTCTGTGTTGACCTCTCAGTGTAATCATTTAAAGAACCTTTAGTCCTGTTCCAGGCTGACAGTGGAGTATTGAAGTATTGCATTAGGAACAGACGATGGAAATGGCAACGTTCAAAGAGATGTCCTCAACATTTCAGGAGTTCACGTCAAAAATCACTTGACAATTACAGACAGATAACTACTAAAAATGTTCTGTCACCACTGCTCCCATTCAAGAGCCCAGTAAAGTACAATGTATTAAGCTGAAAAGGCCAAAAGAACGACTGAAATGATAGATGAAGTACCTTGTGCTTCCTTTTGCCCTTGCTGGAGCTCTTCTCAGAGCTCTGCTTGGTGAAGTCTTTGCTGTCCCTGTCAAGAGAGTCGTCCCTCTCCACTTTAATCTCAACAGGCTCCTTGTACGGTCGCCCTGGGATTCTGGACAAGAGGCTTAGATCTGGAGTGAATGGAATAGAAAATGGAAGGGTCCAGTTTAATGTATGGCAATGTAAAGAAACGCTTCGGACCGCAGTTGAAGTTTGTATTTTCCCCCCAATTAGGAGCATCATGGACTAACCTATCTTCACAAGCAGGACCTGCTGCTGCGGCGGCCTGGCAGGATACCGTTCTTCAGGGTCACTCAGAGGAGACAACAGCTCCTTCTCTTCCATTGGAGAAAACACACACACCGGCGTCCTGATGCTCTCCGTGTACTTGGGCGTCTGTGATGATGACGGGATGCTCTCGTTCCCTTCGGAGTCTGATGATGAAGAGTCTGTGACAAATTCACGAGACTTCTGAGTCTGAGTCTTGGTCGGCGCCTTGGCTTTCCGTTTGTCTGTGGTGCTGCTAACGGTGGTCGCAGTAGGCCTGGGGGAGGATTTGGGTTCTTTTTTGAGGTTTGGTTTGCGGGAACCTTTAGTAGCAGCTTTGGCCCGGTGAGGAGGGATCTCTGGAACAGGTTCGGTCTCCACTCTCAGACCTCCCTTCAGTTCCTCCACCACCACCGGTTTCTCAGCCTTTTTCGGCTGCTTTTTACCAACAGCCTTACGACTACTCGTCCCACCCTCACTTTGAGCGGGGGACTTTTGTCGACCACGCCCACTCTCTGCACCTTTTTGTGCTGCCCTTAAGTCCCTGCTTGGGGCCGGGGCTGAAGAGTCTTTTGACCCTCCTCCCTGGCTGCTGTAGCTACGTCCTGAGCTGTTGTCTCGGCCCTCCTTCTTGCATTTAGTTGGGACATTATTGTTGTCCACAGGAGACGCTGGGGAGAACTGTTTAGCCTTTTTAAACCAGTTGTCCAGCTGCCACTTGTTGGCCATGGGTTGTTCGGGCTGAAGAGAAGCACGGGCACAAGTTATTACAAATCAACATGTACGGCTGAAAACAGCATTATAGTCTACATGTGAAAAGCCACTGCTAAGTCATTACTTCGGGTGAAGCAGGCCGCGGGTGCTCATTGCCTTCACTATCCGTCGTGCTGCTTTCACTCTCGCTGTCTGAGCCTGAGCTGCTTTCTGATCCGCTGTGGCTGCTGGAGTCATCTCTCGACTGTTCAGCTCCTTCACTGTTATTACTGTTCAACAGGGAGTTAAACGGGGTTATTTCTGAAATCTGTTCTGCATCTTAATGGTTCAAAAACAATCAAAAAGAACAAACATGATCAGGACAGATCACAGTTATATGATAATCACCATCATCATACCCATAAAATGCTCATTCTAATCTCCATTTATATTTTCAAAGCTGGAATTAATGACTGACAAAGCACTGTAGTGCAGGAATTGAATCGAATTGAATATACCTTATAAGTAATAATAAAAATAATATAAGAAATAAGATGGAATTAATGACTGACAAAGCACTGTAGAGCAGGAATTGAATAGAATTGAATATACCTTATAAGCAATAATAATAATAATCTAAGAAATGACATGACACGAGAGTTCTTTTAATAAAGGCCCATATGAACAAAAAAAAACTATAACTTTGCTTTTGTCTCACATTCTCATCTATTAAGTGTTAAGGCCAAATTTACCTTGCTGATGTGTTTCTTGAGGTGTTTTTCGCTGAGTCTTGTTCTCCATCACTGTCCTCACTGCTGCTCAGCTTCAGGTCATCTTCCAGTCTACTGACACAAGAAAGTAATATAATCAAATGTTAATGTTGGTTTATCCCAGAATCATTTTGGCGATGTGGAAGTCATGCATGATACCAAAGGCCTTGTTCAGACTATCAGCGCAAATCTGATTTATGTCCACATTGTATCTTGATTGACTTGATCAGTACCAACGCATGACAATTTATCATAGTGTCACCAGTTCTCCAGCCGATATCATCGCGTAGATGGTTTTGTCATCTTTGGAAACACAATTCTGATCCCATCTCTTGCAAATAACAGAGTGGACAGACGGTGTCAAAGAACTGATTTGATAAACAAAATCTGATTTGCCTGCAGTTTGAACAAAGCCCAAGACACTGTGTCTTAACTTGACACGGTTTGAAAATATTTATATTAAAAATTCATTGAAATTTTTAAAAATTACATGTGTAGAAAAGTTTAAAGCACTCACGTGGGCTGGTCATCACAGGTTTTGGGGTGGCTGCTGGAGCTTTTGGAAGAACTGCCACGCTCTGGAGTGGATAAATAAGATTGTTAACGAGAATATATAAATGTATATGCTGTTTTTATATTGGAATTTTGCGTGATACTTACTGTGTCCACTGGGAAATGAGTGGGCGTCCTATAGGTAAAAGATATATTATGGGTTATTTTCATAAACCAACATGCAACACAAAGTAAAAACCCAGCAATACTGAGAAGGATGACTTGTTTTAGATTAACAAACACACACAAGATACAAATGGGATTCTGACTCTGCTCTGGGTTGTGGAAGGTCAGTTAGTGCTGTAGGTAAGCAAGTAAAAACTGAGCTTTGTTACTTTGTGATAAAATTTGAACCCAACTATAAACACAGGCAGTGGTGTAATGCTTTACCTTAGTGGGGAAAGGAAACTTGGAGGGCTCTGTTTTGCAGGGGGTGTGAATGGCCGTCAGGGGAGGGGGCCACGACTGAGTCATTTCCTGCGGGGGAGAAGTGAAGTCCATAGAAAACACAGGAAAAAGGAGTTCAAAAGGGGTTGTAAGGTACGAGTAATATGCTATTGACTCAGAGCTGTAGATATTTCTTTGGAAGAGCTCGTGATCACATGATCATGACAATGATTCAGGGGCAGTGATTTGACTAAATTACATGATGAGCGTACCTTTAGGATTTCATCCACACAGTTGGCGTCACTGGAGCCCTAAAATACAGAAATATCACACTTAGCACATGTGGTATTCAACAGCATGATTTCACTGACGCAGGTGAGCGGTGCCGCCATTTTGAGAATGACTCATACATACAGCATGTGTTAAGCTCAGCCATATGTAATGAAATGCGTTTTACTGTTTCTACATATTACAGTTAAACCAAAATTTCACTAAAGTGAATTATACACACTATACTAGCATATACAGTAAATTCACAACACAGCCTAAAATGAAGACCCTTAAATACATTCAGACCCATCTGGATCACAAACACAAAGCTGTAGTCCTCTTTTCCTCTCATCATTATGAATCTGTTTCCTCCGCTTACTTAATCATAATACACGATTTGTTTATTTCCACAGGTTTTAAAAAAAATCTAATTAATAATATTCAACACCATTCTGAATGTAATTTAACACTTATTTCAGTAGTGGCTGGTACAGGGATCTAATATAAAGATTCTTTTTGGCTGAGGTGCTGCAGGCTTCAACCAAGCAGTGCATGTGTAGTATTCTAAAGCAAGATTAAAGTAATGTTATCACAAGCCATTCTGAATCTGACTGCTCCAAGAAGTTGTCACTTGTTGGTAAGAAGAGATGCCAAGGTAATCCATACACCACATCATGACACTGTAGTTGGATGTGCTCAAATAAACTCTGACCAATCTGTGCAGTTGGCATCACTTAATTTTGCTGCGGTGTGAACAGTACAAATGCTTCGTGTAATATTAATTACAGCCGAGACACATTTGATAAAATTTTTGTTTTAAACTAACTTTAAAGGGTCTGCGTTAACCCTGAGAAATGGATTCTTAAAGATAAGCATGTGGTCTGAGCCTTACCTCCACAGGCTGCGACGGTATCTTCAGTTTGGAAAGCGAGGCCTTGCCGTTTGACTTCATTTCTCCCATGGTGCTGCTGTGCGACTGTCCGCTGTAGCTTTCTGCTTGTGAGCTTTTGGGTTCTGCCGTTTCCTGGCCGTCCATAGGCCGCACATAGGCTGTAGGCTTCTGCAGCATGGAGCTGGGCTTGGACATGAGAGACGGGGGAAAGGCCTGACTGGAGTGCTGTCCACTGGGGAATGTGTGAACCCGTGATGGTGAGTCCCAGTTCGCCTCTCTGTCCCGAGGAGACTTGGGTCGGTAGCGCTCTTTACTGTGATGCTGCTCAGCAGACAAGGAGCTCCGGGAGTGACTGTTGCTGCTTGAGGAACTCAGGGAGCCTTTAGCTGGGCTCGACGTGTGGGATTTTGAATGTTCAGACCCACTGCTGTGTTTACTCGATTTCTTTTCCCGCACTTCCCCTCCGTGTCTTTGGCTACTACTACTGCTGCCGCTACTTCCTCCGTTACCTCTCTGGCTACTGTGTCCACCCTGAAGTCCCGACCGTTTCTGAGACTGGGATGAAGATCCTCCTGCGGGGCCAACTGGAGTCCACTTACTGCTCTGGCTGCTACTGCCAGTACCAACACTGCGCTGGTCTCCAAATAAAGGTGGTCCTGATTTCTCCTCAGAGGAAGACGAACTATTAGAGGGTTTACTGAGCTTTGGAAGTGTGTCTCCTCCGATCGGCTCTTTCATCTCGTCGTAATTGCCCAGCATGCTCTGAATACGGCTGGACAGTTTATCTTCTTTGCTAGACTGAGGACAGAAGAAAAATTATCTTAGACTCGTAGAGAGAAGACAAAGGAATAAGTGCCACAGAAATGTCGCAATCTAAATGTTTTCAAGTGCAATGTTTATTGACATCTAGTGTCGGAGTTAGACAGCAAACAAATACTCTGCGCTCATTTCCGTGGCTGCAAAAAATGTACAAGCTCTTGTTTAAGACCATATTAACTCTAGACCACAACCAAACATAATAGATAACAGTAATGCACCTGAATGCTGGATGCGATCCACAGCAAAAATGAAATTAAGAGGAAGTCTGTTCTGAATTAGTGGAGACACAATAGTCTGAGTCAGTGTCCCTCATCCTATTGTATAGTAACAGACATAATTATTTGTGAGTGATAATATCCAAATAAACCCAGAAATGACAATCTTCCATTCAATTTCTGCAACTCGACCCTCGGAAATTTGTCTAATCCTTAAACGTGGGACAATCACCACACCAGAGCAGTCCTCACTTGTTGCCAACACAGATAAGGGTCCGTCTATAGGTCCAGGTTAATCAATCACCCAGAGACCACAGGTTTCAACTGACCAGCATGAAACTGGTCCGTGACCAGAATGGAGCCTGCTAAGAGTTTCTTGTTTCACATTTAACCTCAGACCACTATTTTGTTTGACAGATTCACAAAGAGGGTGGGGAAACACAAGCTGTTATCTGTAGCAGGAATGTAACTAGCTGGGTCATAACATTCTACTACGTCCCACTAGCAAGGCCTGGCTCACACGTGTGTGTGTGTGTTTGTGTCTGTGTGTGGTTAGTCAAGTGTGCCTACACCTTTACTATTAAAAAGTGTGTCTTGGAGACTTCCTGTTATGGCCGCAAGCTAAGAGGTCACGTTCGAACCTGCTCCCTGCAACAATCCTGATCAATCCTTTGATTTTGGGCCAAAACCGCTTCCAAAGCCGACAAATCAACGCAGAAATGCCCGGTGGTACTAAAGCTGGTAAGGACAAGCCAAAGACAGCCACGCAGGCTAAATTAACAAACTTTGGACCACATGGCACAGAGCAGTCCGTGCCTAAGGAAGCTAACGCTGTTATGAGTAGCCGTGCTGCAGCTAGAGGGGAGGCTAGCGACCTAAGGACCACGGCAACTTCATCCGACAAAGACCAATTGCACTCGGCGAAAGACGAAATACTGGGAGCGATACGCAACCTGAAAGCGGAGTTTACTGGGAGATTTGACGGTGTGGTAAAAGCTATTGAAGAAATACGAAAGGAGATGTCTGAATGCGCAGATCGGGTCTCTCGAGCAGAGGGGCGGCTCTCATGTGTGGAGATTGAGCAGGGGAACGTTAAAACTTTAATCGAAACTTTGCAAAAAAGAAACAAACACTTGGAGGACAAAATAGTTGACATGGAAACGAGGTCACGTTTGAACAATCTCAGACTGGTGGGGATCCCTGAAAACTCTGAGGGCTCTGACATGTGTGGCTTTTTGGAAGCTTGGTTACCCGAGGCGCTTGAATTAAATCCAATGCGCCAGTCACTCGTGCTGGAAAGGGCACACCGTATCGGACCCAAGAGAAACAACGACGCACCA